>JAQIXX010001339.1:0-35082 GCA_034700605.1 Willowsia nigromaculata
AACGCGGTATGGAAATTATGAATTAGCTTCTTTCGTCTTCCCACCAAGTGGCAACTTATACTCGGGAGGAGACTCGAATGTGTACTATACCAGAGGGGGCTTAGAATCATGCTATGATGCTTTGTACATTTATACTTTAAATACGGCAAATTTATCGGCAGCAATATGGGAATCGAAAGGAAGGTAAATCGAATATTAGTAAATTAATGGATAATTAGTTTGTTCATGAATTATGTTTAATTTTTTTAAATCTTGTATTTTAGAATTTGCCACGCGGATGTGACCGCTCAGATTACAAGCAACGAGATTATTCTGATTTTGTTTCAGACTGATGAATCAACTGTTTCCAGTGGATTTTCTTTAACTTACACAGCTTGTTAGGTGGTGTTGGTTTCAGTTTTGGAACTAAGGAAAAAATGTTTTAAATGTAAAAATATATTGAAAACCAGTGAATAAATGTATTTAATCATTTGAACAGAGAACAATTATTAAAACGAGAGGTTATGAAGCATAAAAGTTTTTTTATATGCACACACCACTGTGCCTATTGCATCTGATGAATTTTTGAGCTTTTCACAATTTGATTTGAAATTACTGCATGAACAGCATTTTATAAGTTTTACTTCGTTTCTAAGTTTGTGTGGTTCCTTGTCACAACGCTATAATTATCTACCTCTTAAATCGATCCTATTTAGGTTACCCAGCATAACCATTTAAATTGTATACAATTTCCGATTGTTTTCAGTAAAGTCTTCTATATGGTCAAAAACAAATGTTTTCTAGGCTTAAGGAAGTCTGTTAATTTTGTATCCACATCTGCTGAATAACATGATTGACAGAAATTATAGTACAAAAAAATGTATAAAAAATATTAAATTCATGGGTAGAAAGAGTTTTCATAATTTCATCACCGATTCTGCTTCATAATTAACCCATACCAGATGAGTTTTTTTTAAAGCTCAGGTACGTCATAAAGTAACTCCATAGCTTATAGGAAAGGCTTGGAACCGAAACTCAAAAATTCAAAAAAACAATATCATAGGATGATTCCTCGTGAAAAATAAGTAGTAGGTTGTATGTTACGTTTTTGCGAAAAATTTGAGGTTTTTGCATTATGGGCAGTTCAATCTGCAAAATCCGAATTTCAAAGGGCAGTAGATTTTTTCCCCGTTTTTTAACGGATTGAGCTGAAATTTGGCATGCACACTCCTTTTATGATTCCCCAGACGGGTTTTTCGCAAAAAGTCGAAATTCGCAAATTATGTTTTAGGGAGATTTTTAATTTTGCAATGCAATGGTGCAAAAAAATTTTTTGCAAAATTTCAGTTTCGATCACGGTTTCTAATGTAATTCAGTGCGTAGAGCAACTTTTAAGAAGAAACGATACCAAAAAAAAATTTTGACTAAAATTTTGTACAAAAAGTATTTTTGCACTATTGCAAATCTAAAAATTTCCCTCAAACATCTAAATTTGCGAATTTCGACTTTTTGTGAAAAACCCGTCTGGGGAATCATAAAAGGAGTGTGCATGCCAAATTTCAGCTCAATCCGTTGAAAAACGTGGAAAATATCCACTGCCCTTTGAAATTTGGATTTTGCACATTGAACTCCCCATAATGCAAAAACCTCAAATTTTTCGCAAAAACGTAACACACAACCTACTACTTATTTTTCACGAGGAATCATCCTATGATATTGTTTTTTGAATTTTTGAGTTTCGGTTCCAAGCCTTTCCTATAAGCTATGGAGTTACTCATATAAATTTTATTGTTTGAAGTGATTTAAAATTCTTCAGACATAGAATCCCTTATATTCCTAAAAAGTTAGATGACCGACTTAGAAGTAGCTTTGCAGAAGGTACTATATCCCACTGCAGTTAAAAAATACACATATGAAAAGCATCATTTTCCAAGATTTGCAAAAAGAAAATTAAATTTTGAGTTTGCTTACCCACTCACTCACTCACTCATAAATGAAGCCAATAATAAAACCATAAAATTTCTCATTTCTTGGCATTTCTCTTTCAATCCCACATTCTGACGCGTGACAACTGTGAAATGCTTATAAATGCTTGTTGACAAAGTGGTCTTGATTTAATCAAACTTTATAATAAAGTTTGAAATGAGCATGATATAACTACGTAGCTGAAAGTCTTAAATACGAATATCACTAGTTATTTAATTGTCATCATAAATATTATTCCACAAAAATGGTTAAATTGCTGTTAAAATAAATCATTGTTAAATCATAATTAAATTTTCATGAAATTGTTAAATTCATAAATGGAAACTATGTGAATAGAGACAGACAGATGGAAACTATGCAAATGTTATAATGATCATCTGCTAACGTTCGTTCGTCCTAGTCTTTTGTAGTTTCGATTAAGTTTTAGACCGTCTGTTACGTAAAGAATTTTTATACAGCTGCTTTTTTACCTATATATAAAAGCACCGGCTCTGATATTCATCAGTTGTAAAATTGGCATTCCAAGTTTAAGTTCTTGATCTACCATATTCGTGCAGTAGTACACATTTCTCTAACGATTAGACACAAAAAAAGTCAATTTTGGTTTTCGGGGACTCTCAAATAACACAAGTCACGATGAGTAAATTTGCCACTTGTTTGTTTGCTATTGCTATTATTCTTACTTTTCACATTAGCAGAGAAATTGTGAAGGCAGAAGCTATGGAATCTAGAAAGCCACCGATCAATGGAAGCATTTTTGGAAAGCGAGCTCTTTGTAAGTTTAAATAATATTTGCTCTAAATATGTGGCGTAAACAACATAAGAAAATATCTCATGCAAGTTTTGTTTCATTTTGTACGCTCAATTTATATTCATCCATTCAGCAATTGGTGGCTTCGGGGGGTTTGGTGGCCCTGTGGGAGGTGGTGGTACTCGACCGTTAAGTTCATACGGGAACTTTTGCGACATGGCTTGGGACAGTTGCTTCTCCCAATATGTTGCAAACGGTGGTAATTAATTTTACAGAATTTCTGTACTGCCCAAATTTTTGTCAATTTATCGTTCTTGTATGTATGGTTCAAGTCACAGAATGCATTAAATGTTGCTTGTAGAACGTTTTTTGAAAATCGTCACATTAAGTTAAGGAATATCTTTAATCATTTAAAGTATATGAAATGTATCATAAATCTCATTTTGCTGAAAATATTTGTACAAAATAGCATGTAATGTTTTCATTTCAAGTTTACTTAACTATAAAACGTTAGTAAATAAATTGTGTCTCTCAGGTTGTTTGTGAATTGTTGTATTGTCATAACGAAAGTAGTGAATAGGGTAAATGATTAATGAGTAATACAACTTTGGATAATCCAATATCGAAATAAAGTTTAAACATTCTAAGCAATTGAAAGTCCCCAGTTTCTTATATCTCATTTAAAGGCATAAAGTACCATAAATATTGTATCTCCATCCATGCATCTGAAATTAAATTTGCGGCTCGTTAAGTAATAATTTGTGCAATACAAATTTTCACCATTTCAACAAATAACAATACATCATGCTTTTATTATAATGGGGAAAATGGATAACCAAAACTACAAGTCTCTCTTCTAAAATATCTTTTAAATATAATAAACAACTGTTTTATTTACTTAATATAAACTTCCAGTTTTATGGGCTATCCAATTACTAACCTAACTCAAATGAGGCATATCATTGTAATCCATCGATTAAAATGTGCTTGTGACCATCTTATTCTTCATGTTACGTCCATGACTAAGATAATGTACAAAGAAATTCATTTTTTTGTTTTACGTGATGTAACCTGAAAAAGGTGCAGATAAATTTACCCGGGAAGCAACGAACCAAACTTTTACTGAACGAACTAAGCCTTATTAAAGCTGACAGAAAACAAGCATTTTTGAGAATTGCTAGTCTAGTTCATGAACTTTCTCAAAGTTTCTATTTATATTGTTTATCAAGTTGAATGGGTATTGTCTTTTTTATAATTAATTAAAGAAATGTTACACAAAGTCTTTGTATGTATTCCAAAGCAAACTGAAGTACTCATTTACTGTACAAATAAACAATGATCGACAAAATTTATACCTCTGCGTAACCACTCAATAAAACAAACTCTTGGTAGATTCATATACATGGGGTTCAAGCTCATTTATTGATTAAGTCTCACTATTTGAGTCGAGATGCATTCCACAGTGGCATTCTTTACCTCTTTTGTACTTACTGTTATTTTCATTTTTGAAATATACATAATTGCAGTAAGTGCGGAGGATTTGGAAGAACCAACACTGAAACCGCATTTAGGCGATGAAACTGAAAAGCAGGCTTCACATCCGGAGAATGGTAAGATAATTTATCATATCAATTTTGAGTTTGAATAACGTTTGGCTTTGTTGGACTTTGGTTGTAGAGCTACTCGCTGTGAGAGATGATTCAAGCGGTTTGTTTAGAGGTCGTGCTGAAATCAAACCTTGTAGTTACTGGAGCCAAAATCCAGACAAATGTCTCGAGAAAAAGTGCGCATATATTGCTAACGATGCTCTGTGTCTTGACGCTTTACGTAAGCTTCACTCACCAAAGATTTAGCAAAGTACATAATCGATAATATTAATTATAACAAGAGATAATTTTTCTTTTAGCTGAGCAATGCAATGCTTTTAATGGAGGAATGTGTGGTGCCGGGTGGGAGGGACAACCTTGTAACGGTGGAGAGGGAGGTGGCGGCGGCGGAGGGGGCGGTGGTGAAGGCGGCGGAGGCGAAGGTGGAAATCTAAACTGTACCAGTAGTGATCCTACTGAATGTCCTGTTGCAAACAACTGCTCACAATATTCTGGAAACCATTGCGAATGCAAACTATCACCTCATAAGTGCGAGGACAAGTGGGGAACGTGCACACCTAGCAGCACTGGCAAGTTTCAGACTAATAACAATACAATTGAAATTTTTCACCGATTCTAAATGAACTTTCATTTAAGCGCATTAATTGGCAATCTGCTAAATTTGTGCTTTCACAATTTGAAAAACTCAAAAGCTATTTTTTCACAACAGCATGCGCAGATACTGATTCGGCATTCGAAAATGAAAGAGATTGCGGTAGAATAGGATTTTATCCCACCTTTTATTACTCTGACGGAGGCGCCTTCTGCAAAAACACAAAGGCCAGAGGTTTTAGAATTTTTTAATGATCATATATTTTTGATCTTGGCGTTACCAATTACTAATTAGGATTATATTCACTCGTTTTGATGTAAGGGATTTGCGAAATTGCGGAAGTCGTGCAGACAATTAATTGCAACGGGAATGAGCACATAGATGGGATGGGAATATTCTACCAAGGAGAAAATAATGAAACGGAAAGCGCGGTTGATCCTTACGGGCTCAGAGTTCTTGGGCCTCATGGACTAAATAAAAGTGGCTACCAGTTCCCTAAAGGGGTTCGTCCAGCCGACCACGAATTATTTACTGCTGCCACATTTGGGAATGAATTAAATGTCAGCCAGAATTTCAAAGTGCGTTTTGGCTATAGGGTACCTGTGAAAACTCTGGGAAAATATGAGTTGGCCATGATGGATGGACTGTGCAAAGATAATGAAGATACTAATTTATTCTTTCATATAGAGATAAACTATGACACGATTATTAGGAATTTTAATCTATGGTCTTACGGTGAAAATTGTCAAGCCCTTCAATTCATTGTGAATTTTGAGGTTATTGAAGAGAATGGGGTAAAATATATTCAGCTTGGTCCTTATCCTAGCAAAATTCCGGTGGAAGGGGATGAAATTATTGTGTGGTTTAGATATGGGGGTGGTGGTCCAGATCAATGCGAGTCATCCGAAGGCAATCATCCTCATTGCACTGCCTTTTATGTTGCAAGATTTGTGTAGGCATTAACAATTAAAAAATATCATCTCTTAGTAGTTTTCTTATCAGTATATAGCTATAATGGTTATACATATATACCAAAATTATAGACAAATTAGTCATTTATTAATTAGAGAATTCAATCAGCAATTAATAATATATTGTTTTACAACAAACTTTGGAACGGACAAATATATAAACTTTATAAAATTTAAATTTATACGACATTTACTCTGCTATTGTATTTATCGTATTTATTTCTCAAGCCCTTTAGCTATGGCAAGCTAGACTTTATTTATCGCTTTAAATATTTTAGTTAAAATGAGCCTATAATCGTGTGGACAACAAAAGCATTGAGTTTAAAAAATATGTGGTCATACTTCTTGCCTGAATAGTAACGTGGTCTAAAAGGCAAAATCAATGCAATGAAATGAGTTCCCTCACACGTATGCTAACCCTTTCGTATGAACCGCTCTGAAAGCCCCCCAAGATCCATGATAATATCTTAAAGCTCCTAAATTTAAGATACGAATAAACATTTAAAAGTCAATTTCTTAACTCAAATTCTCGAGCATCAACTGCAATAAAAATGTGCAAATAAAATCCTGTTCTGTTGTTAGTAGTGTCCTGGAAACATTGGCAAATTCTCTCACAAACACCACAAGTCAATTATTTCAGCTACGTAATAATGTAAATAAAACGTTGTTTAAATTTTAAAGAAATATGAGTGATTTTATATCAACTCTAATATACGAGAACGTTACTACTGGTTTTTTTGGAAAACATTGGCATCGATAGGCATATAAAATCTGTGTAAAAGAACTTGTGAAATCTGTGAAAGCGGATTTTCACAATGTTATGCATAAATCAATTATGTCAAAATTGTATGATTCAGCTCAATGGTAATCAGTAATCATTGTATTTATTAAGTATAAATATATCAGCAATTCTTTAACTTGATGGATTTCATGCAAGCAAGTCTGGGCTGCACTAATTGCCGGTGTCATTGTTTATTATTTGTTTATCGATTTACAGTCTATCCTATCCGAAATAAGTCAAAGGAATATTGAACATAAAACAATGCGAACAAGTTAAAACATTTGTTGTGCAACTGCATGTGAGTTGTGGCTTTAAAAAATTCTTTGTCCTGCTAGCAGATTTCATAAAGCCATGAGCTTGGGTAATATTGCTTGTAAATGCAAATTCTTTCAATAGATGACGCGCTCGAATACTTTAATGCATATAGTCAAACACAATTCTCTGAAACTCGTTTAAATATTACACTTATACAAAGCCCTTTGTAATGTTCTACATGTCCCTTTCCATACGGCTTCATTGTGTACTCCTGGATGAAACCAAGTAGAAGCACCATATTCTAAAAATCATGCATCAAAGTAATAAATTGGCCCGTTATTAAACCGTTAATAGGATACAATTTGGAACATTACAACCAATCAAATAAAATTTGAATTTCAAAAAAAAAATTCATTTATGAACTGGCATTAGTTAATGTTTGCAATTATGTATCAACAGTACACTTAACTGTTGGAAAATTCCGTAGTGAAGTTTAATGAAATTAATGAAGTATCAAGTCCCTAGAATATGTTGAAGTTAGCCTTGCTGTATTCTTGCTTTGAATGATTATAAATCTAAATTATTAAACTAGCAGCTTGCTTAAATTGATGTCACTTTTCAATTTTGATCACTACCATATAATGATTTTGGCCAGATAATTGCAAAATACGATATGGTTTCAGTAAGAACGATTCAACCATTAGTAAGCACAGTAGAACTTAAAATAATGTGTCTTTTGCGATTTGAGGAAAAGTGCTACATACTTCCGGAAAAATCAGGAAAGCATTACAAAGTTCAAACCAAAACCTTTAACCACCTTTTCGATTATTATAGCTGTTAGCATTGGTTTGGCGTGTCTTTGGAACCCTTTCCACTTCCATACAAAAACTTTCAAAAAGGCAAACAGACGATAGGTCTAAAACCTAAACCTCAAACCAAACCCTTTAGCTCCTTCAATCTCTAAAGATGAATTTTTAAAGAACTTGATGCATGTTTAATTAAAGGGAATGGGATATTAATTAAGAGTTGTTAACGCACAAACCAACATTTTGTTTCTGAAACTTGCAATACACAAATTTTTATTTCAATATCAAACTGACATTTCGTTGTAGTTCGATATTTTCATTATTTCTGCTATTTTTCATTTTCAATGCATCCACTGCTTAAACCAGAGCCTTTTAAATTATGCATTCATTACAGTGGATATGCATCTGTATTCGGATGTTTATAGTAACTCTATAAAAGATATGTCTCTCGATAGGAGAGAAAAGAAAGAGATTAAAATAACGAATGCAAATGTTAAGCAAGATATAACAAGTAGCTCAGAGATGCATTGTTGCAGTTGCAACTTGCAGCAACATCAATTCCCTTGTCTTTATCACTGTCAATACACAAAGGGAATACACTGCAATCAACAGAGAAGCAGAAAAGGACAAAGAGTAATAATGTTACGTGATATTATAGATTTTTCGCTGTATGTGTTTTGCTAGCTCAAGTGTTTTTTATTCTCTTTCAGTGAAATCCCTAGTCAGTATCATTGGCATTAACAGCAGCACAGCAGTAGGAACACCAGACTTTTTCCTGTATTGTTACATATTATCATTTTTAGGGTATTTCTCGTTCATGGGCATTTTCAAGTTGTAGAAGAGGAGGCTTCTCCACTATTTTTTAGTTGTTAAATAAATGCAAGCATCATCAGAGAATTGTACATGAGAGAAAGAAAGGGAGATGGAGATAAAACAGGAACATGTAAAAAAGTTGCACTACCAACCAACTCAACTGCTAATGCTTTTCATTCTCTACGACGTACACAACACAACTGTACGTGCATAATACTCACAGAGATCCCGAGAGAGATGTGACGACAATACTCTCAATAATGACGAGATCTGACTGAGTCTATCTGAAGTTGGAAGAATTCAGTATCAACTAGTTTGTATCCATAAGAAGCGAAAAATTCGATATTTCCTGACCCCAAGAAAATGCCTCTGAAATAACACGACAAGTATATTGGGAGCAGTGAGTGCAACAAACGGTTTGGGTTTTCAGCGTGAAAACGAGAAGACGAGAACGAGGAGGGGGAACATGGGAAAAATTGTTGGGAAAAAATATATAGCGTACATCTATAGACTATGTGCATATTATATAAAGCCTGTATTAAAAACAAGTTTTTTTGGTAAGCTTTGACTATATTGACGCTATAGATGTTTTAGCTTGGGTTTTTGGAGCTGCCACTCTGGTTCTCTGGTCCTTCTCTTCTTTCTATATACCTGTCCATATTACAGTATTAGATATTATGGTGCCAGTGTAAAATTGTGCATTCGAGTAATAATGTGAGCATACCATTCCATTGTACCATCATCATCATCATCAGCACCATATTCTCATCTCTTCTAAGCAGAATATCTGTGCGTTTGCACGATTCCTTACGATATTATACCTACCAGTTATGTATGTGGTGTTTGGCAGCTTCAACGAAACCAAGTGACAGAAGCAAGGCGTACCAACTTAGTTTGTATTTGATGCTGACGGCAGACGGATCCTCTGTTCAGGCTGATGAGAAGTGTGTGTTGTGTGTCCTCTTATTTAGCACGAAAAGTTTTGATGTGAGTTTCTTCACGAAAAGTTTGACAATAGATGTTATGAGAAAAGTATAACTGTAATATTTTTTGCAAAGGAAGAAAGCACAATAGAATTTTGATTTTGTTTTGTTCATTTTTCGTGTGTGAACTGTGTGGACAGAAAAATTTTACAGTAAAATTTTTTCAAGTCCTGAATTGGAATTTTCATTGGCAAAAATATATTGGCTATTTTTATTGGAAAAGCAAATTTTTTGGGATAAATGTTGCTGAATTTGAGTGGAGCTGTGTGTGCGTCATAATAATTTGGTATTCAGGTTTGAGTTGATGTTCTGGAAAAAGGTCAGAGGTGACAATTTCTGTGTGTTAAGGTGAATTAGAGAAATAATAAGGTGTGAATATTTAATAGAGTTCTTTTGTTCTTGAAAGTCGACAACATATCAAATGATGACAAAATTCAATTAAAGCGAAATAAGGAGCTGTTTGAATCTCTTTAGTAGTTACCGTGATCCTCTATATAGTTTCCCATTGGAAGTACACTTTTTTACCAGAAGATAAAACTATTCTTAGCAAAAATGACGAGAATAGCACCGTCTTGGATTGTAGCGATAGCTTTAGCAGGTAAGATTGGTTTCGGATAAAAATCAATTAAAATAACATATCTAGAGCTTTGCTTATATGCCTACATACTTAATATGCTTACAAGAGAAAAAAAACGGAGAGCAAGTTTTGTCTTAAAAAATCAAGTCAAGTTTTGCTCCTGTTGCATGTTCATGAGTTGAGACTTGAGATGCGACAGGAATCATAAAAATAAATGTGCTTTTTAGTGGACGCTCTTGTTTATCACGAGGATGATTTTCTGCAACCATCAAATAAATGTCTGACGACCAACAGCCGACAAACTACCAAATAAAAAATCAAAACCAAAGGCTAAACTCTCTATATAGCCTTATCACATATTAAAATCATCATCAAATTCATTATCCAATCGCCAATCACGTACTCTCTTTATTTGGTCAACTTATATGTGTGTACAGAAGACACAAAAGAAAATCTCAACAAAAGTTTACTTTTTTCGTTAAGAAAAGAGAACAATTTAGCCCATAGGATTTTCCGCCAACGTAAAACTAGTTTATTCTTTAAAAAAGGAAAAGCCATTCACGAAAATCCTAAGAAAAATGATTTTCCTCGCATCCTGAATCAATCCTCTTTTAAAAATGTGCTGTGTGCGAAAAAAAAACACAATTTTTTTGCAGTCAAGGCCCTCTTCTCATCATCATGATCTCATTCAATTATCTCTTTCTGTACAAATACTTGTTTCATACTATCAGCAAACAACTATAAAACAATATTGTGCGTTAACTCTTCAATAGAATGAAACTTTATTACAACATATTATTGCAATCATATTGGATTGGCCGAAAAGCAGAGAATTTATTATCATTATAGCACCACCAACATCATAATCAACATAATAGCCACACATCAGTTTCAATATATGTCCATTCAACGGAGAGTTCAAGTTGTTGTTTTGGTGCGAGGCATATAACGATAAAAATTATCGCTTGTTATTATCCAACAAATAGTTAAACTTTAGCCTTTTCTCTCTCTCAGCAACATGGCCTGGCCAGAGACCGCCACAAAATTTACAATTCATATTATCCTTATTTCTGTACACTCGGTTGGTTTTAACCAGCTTTATTACAAATCATTATAACGTACACATTTTGTGAAAGGTTCGTACACACAAAGCAATTCATTTTGAAGTGCACAGGTAAAAAGGAAGGAAAGAGATAAACGTTTGAAGAGATTTCTGAGTGTGTGGAACATGTACGGGAAAATATATTGTGTATAGGTAGGTATATTATATCTGTGCATTTCTCAAGGCGAGGGAATTGAAAGGAAGCAGGATTTCTATCCTATTCTCTCACACACGTTATATCTCACCTGAGAAAATTTTTGTCGGTTACTTACCTTTCCTTCGTCTTGCTTCTTGTATTTTTACTTCTTCCTTCTTCTCCTTTATCCATCCATCCGTTCCATCATCAACAGCACAGCGAAGCGAAAATAGGTGGTGGTCTTGTGTATGGGATATTCGTGTAAACCTGAGAACGGGACGGAACCCAAAATTGTAAATGTGTGTATACCAAACTGCTAAAAGCTTTTTTTGCCCTCTTTCTTCGAATTTCTTCTTGTATGGAGTGTTATTTTTATGAAATCGAAATTGAAAATTAGGCAGGAATACGGTACATTGAAAAGTTTATGCGAGCGAATATTAAGTGAAAAGTGCGAGAATACTTTTTTTGTCTATATGGATGGATGAGAAGTAGGTGTGAAGAAGATGATGGAAAAGTAATAATGCTGATGATGATGATACACTTAAGCTCATAGACCATCTCTCTCTAGTTGCTTTGTTGCCTGTCAAGTTTCCTAGCATTTCAATTTTCACATGTGTGTTCAAAAAAATATTATTAAACTTTTTTTCCTCCTCTCTTCCGAATAAAACCAGTAAAAAGCTACTTTGTATCGTGGTCGTGTATCCATAATACATTAATATTTTTCCTCTTCTCCTTTGCGGGATGATGGAACGACGACTTGACTTAGGTGAGATGATGGAGCAGAATCCTAAAGCAGGACAGGTAGAGAAAAGAGGTACCGAATGTGTGTGCAGTTCTCACTCGGTTCACCTTTTTGGACTCCATAATACCTTCATGCATTGCAAAATAAAATATATTAGAATACATCTTTTTCCTCGTAAGTCTTGTCCGTTCACCTGTCTTTTCTCGTGTGTAGGCTGGTTTTGTTGTAGGTTTTATTATTAGACTGTGAATTTGAAATAATGTTGGTTTGGTGGGTTGTTGGTACCAGAAACAAGAAGAAGAACATCACATCACTGCCATTTTATACGTTACCTTCTTCGTCTTTGTGAAGACTTAACATTATATGTGCATACAGAATACATGCATAGGTGGATAAAAGGTATCATAAAATGTATGAATGAATATGATTAGTAGGAATGATGATGTATTATTTGTTGTTGTTCTAGCAGTTCACCTGCTGTTGCTGAGCTCCAAGCACGAAAATACCAAAAATTCCTTTCGTATATTGCATTGAAACAACCGGCTATAGTTGATAGTGCAGTAGAAAATATTGGTACGTCAGCAGCAGAAACAGAATCGTGTATGCAAAGCTTGCACGTAATTTTCAGGATGAACATAGTGATGGACATGGCAGTAGTAAAAACTTTGTTGTTGTACGTTCTACAATAAACGGCTTATGTGTCAATAACCCAGAGGGAGTGTATATATCAGATAGAGAGAGGTATGCATGATGGAGTTTTTTTTGTAATGTGCAAGTGCACACATAAGACAAGATAATGCAGACAAATTCATTTGCAATAACAAGCTATAGGAATGCATAAAAATGTTGGAAAACAATGTTAATTTGTACATACTTCCTTTTTGGAACAAAAATCTAGACACATGAAACGAAAATTGTTGTGAGAATTGGAATTGTAAAACAAGAAATATAAAATCTTACATGTGATATTGGTCTAACCTCATGTTCCTGTCAACTGCATAGTGGTTTATGAGGAATGTGGAATATAACTGCTGATTATGCACCAACTTTTTGATTCATTTCATGATCATTATTACTGTTACAGCATTACTTACATCAGTCTTTGGAAAATGATGCCAAAAAAGGCTTAAATCTAAAAGTGCATAGGCAAAGTAGGCACAACAAGTGCAACAAAAATGCAATAAAAAATATTCTATTCATCATCATTGTAATAAAAATTCATGTGGGTTTACATATATATATTTTATTCACATTTTTCACCATATTCGTCTCTTGTAATAAAACTGCACTGACTAAGCTGGCTGTTGTTTCTCAAGAAAAAAATACAGGCTTTTATTCCCTTTGCTCTGCATATTGATCTTGCTCTATGCTGCAGGTGGTCCACAAACCGAGCAGTTTTTTTAGTGCGTCATACTTTGGACGTGAGTACAGTTGATTTGATGTCATTAAGATACTATTTTTGGGTTTCAAAAAGATAAAGTGGGATGTACTGTATTTTAATGAATGAATGAGTGGTGGTATATTGGTAAAATAATTGTGGTGGTGATAGAGCCAGTAAAAATTATTCTGTTGAGGGGAAGGTAAAAACGAATATTTTTTCTGTTTCTAGCCATGATATAACTTTAGAAAGATAAGATAGGTCATTTATATGCATTACGGGAGAGAGCAATATGATGAGAGGAGCAACTATTCCAATATTCGAAACAACTACAGAGAGTTCTTATCATCATATCAAATTTGAACAAGGAGGAAGGGAGGGTGTGCTTTCTCTCTATTGTTTTTATTTACCCATAATAATAATGGTAGTGATACTCCAAGAGACTCTTTATTATAGGCACATGTAATACCTACTTATTATTAAATAGGAAATTTTCTCCAGAAGTATCGGAGCAGCCCATTCAAAATAATCATAAATGTTTTCTCAGAAAATTTTCTCTCGTTGTAAGTTCCTCTATTGAGCTGCGACACGCACAATACTTGTTCTTTTGGCTTCTCCTCTTTCAAATGGAAAATGTAAAAGGACAAAATATATAAAGTTTTTTGAGAGCGCGAGGGCAACAGTCTGTTCTGTTCTCGTTTTCATTTTGGTAGGGAGCCACGACCACCGCCTGGTAACGACATGGTATATCCGATCCAGCGATCTTCTTTCACTGGAAAACATACCGAACTTTTGCTTTCAAAGAGAGATAGCAATAGATTCAGAGGGAATGAGGGTAAAAAGAAAGCTTTTTCTCTAAAGAGGAGATGAATATGCGTGAGGGAAAAAGGAGAAGTGCTTTCCGGGCTTTGAGAAGAGTGAGTTGGGGAATGATTTTTGTAAAAAAGAAGAAGAGAATAATGCATTTCACTCTCACTATTCGATTCACAGCCTAAAATTCCCTTCTTGTTGCTTTTTCAAGAGACAAAAAAATGTTTTCCCCATCACCAGTAGAAGCACAAGGTATAATGCAACCGTCGTCACTATGCGAAACCAAAGCTCAGACATTTTTCCATATTATAAAAGGCTTGAAGAGTGTGTGTATCCGGTGTATGCCTGTATTCTTATAAATTGTGTGAAATGAGTTTGCCATGATGCCGCTGGTGGTTGCAAGGGCAAAAATAGTGAAGGGTGCCACATAGCATTTTTATTATAATGGCCATTATGCATATAAAAGCCAACGCTGTACATGTGTAAATATATGTGTGCCTGTGCAATATTGGATTTTTAGGGGAGTGTGCTGGCTTGACTGTTGTTGCAATGGAAAGCAAAATAAAAGTATTGCATGGACGGAACTAGCGTTCTCTCGCCATGTCAATATATAGCAGCTATAGAGAGAGGGAAAATAGTTCTAAAAACGGAGACAGATTTTTATTTTGGCGGCGCAACGGGTACGATCGGAAAAGCCGAATGGCCGAGGAGGTAAAAGGAGAGAGATGTAAACGTAACTAAACGTAACATTGGAACAACGCTTCTTGATCCGTAGTAAAATAAAATATACAGAGAAACTCACTCAAATACACACAGCATGTTGCAATGTTCTCTCTGGAGTTTTTGCCCTTGGTGAGGAGGTTTATATGTGTCGTGTCGATGTACCGTCTTTTCTCTCTCTGGAAGGAGAACTTAACTGGAGTTACATAAGCGTTCAGCAACATTATTGAATAGAACACACTCTATCATGACTATATGGCAATATTGCACTGAGCAAAAAAATAACAGTGGATTTGACGGTGTGGAAGTGGAAGAGTCACTATGTTTTCATTATTGTTTGTAAAACTTCGTTTTATTACTTTTGGCTGTTCTCTCTTCCCACTTATTTCTAAGCTATGGCAACACTCACTTTTTTACTGTTGTTGTTTTTTATGCGGGTAGTAAGTAATATCATAAAGTTTGGCACTGAGAGTGGGAAATAGGCCTGGAGGAAAAGTGGAGAAAAAAAATGCATCAATGATGGCAGCAACATAGAGACATGAGTATAGTGCCAATAATGTAAAAGTTTGTGGGCGGAGTCACACAAAAAATTATTAATGTGACTAGCGAATAGAATTGGAATGTAATAATCTTCATCAGCATTTTTGATTAGGATGTTAGTATTCGAATTGCCTTAATTGCATTTTTCTTTCCGCATTTTTCATTCACAGACAAAACAAAACAAGTCTGCATGGTAGACATGTAGGTAGTTTGCATCCAGCGTTTATTGGATTGCATGTTTCATTTTAATTTGATTTGAACGTTCTATTTTATGTTATGGAACTGAAGAAATGTTAAACTGATGTTTTTTAAGCAATAATGAAAGACTATCAATTATTCATCATTTCAATGCTTATTTTTTGCATCGGATTAACACGCGCAAAATTTTAGTACGTTTCCCACAACAAACATTTTATCATATAATCTACACATTTATTTTATCCTCATAATCATTTTTGTTTCATAATATTGTACTAAAAATTTTCTAAACACTTTAGGCATTTAGCCTTTCATTTTTGTTTATGAAACTCTCCACAAAAATCGTCAATTATTGAAGAGAGAGACGTTGAGTAACTCATTTTGAAACAACCTACAAAGCAAAAAGACAGAGATGATACTCTTTTAAGCAAAAAATGAACTCAAGTTTTCTCTTTTCCTGACGTTACCTACCTCGCCTTCTCCTCCTCCTCCTTCTGCTCAAAACTGTAAGAAGAACAAAACTCCTAGTGGATTCTTTAATATTTAATCAATGTGAAAAGAAGGACAAGAGAGTCTTACACATTTTGTTGCCTGAGAGAATACTCAGAAGTTGTATGCAATAACGTCACAAGAGAAGTCGTGAATCGTGACGTTATTGATAACAGCATAGTTTATCACGACGACAGAACACAACATACAATATTATTACTGAGGAGGAAAGCTTTGTCATGAGAAGAAGTAGACGACAAAGAGTATAAAAATGAGTTATCAGGAAGCACTGCGCACTTTTGCTAAACAGAGATGAGGACACGATGAAGAAGAAGATAGATAATCCATCCGTAAATGAAGAAACAACTTTAGAGAGAATAAAAATGTGTTTTATAAGTGGTAGGTACACCTATTATGTTGCTGATGCTGATGAATATTATTTCATTTGACTTAATTAAGTTTAAAAACAGATTGTTTTTCATTTTACCGTTGCATGTTCAAGTCTATGTACAGTACTTTCCCTTTGCTGTGTGTGATCAGTGCTCAGTCACTCGAAGAAACAGAGAGACAATCATTAAGATTATTTGTAATTAAGGACGATAGATATTAAGAGAGATGACGATCATGTTAGTAATGATGAAAAAGTCAAGAGATAATGGATGACATGATGATAATGATGATGATAAAGAGATTCTCTTAAGATGTTGGCTTTTTTTTTCTTCCTTCTTCTTGTCATCTCATTTATAGCTTGCATTTCAAACGATTTGTTGGGCAAGTGAGGCTGAGAGTGTGCCAGATAGAGAGATAAATAGTAAGAGGACAGGACAGTGAGCTAGTCTGTTGCTTAGAGACGCGCAATGTACCCTTCAATTTTCTTGCGAAATTTATGGCCCTAATTACCCAATAGGTAAAATCTCATTTCCCTTCGTTTCAATAGCTCAGTGTGTGCATCTCTCTCTGTAGCTATTATAGACCCAGCCATATAATTTTCTCAATGCAAGAACTCAACAGGGTTTATGTCTTTTAAACTGTCACACTTTTTTATACAAAGAAGAAAATCTAATATATATTGCAAAACAGGTTTATCATACATCATATTTCTACTCTCATATACGCAGCGGGTCCACTAACTAGTAAAAACTACTTTAGCTCAGTGGAAAAAGGTAATTAAGGCAAATTTGTGTTTTTGAAACTAAAAAAACATTTAATTTAATTATTTTGTTTGAGAAAATATGACTTTGCTAATTGAGTTTACTACTCATGCGGAGCGCGGAACAAGCCAGATTTTCTTCTGGTGTTTTTCTGATTGTTTTTTAACAGAGAGATAAACAGTCAACAAAAAAAAATAGCAACAGAGTTGAGTATATAAAGTCCCCGTTAGCTACTCAATTCCTTTTTTGTGTGTAGAAAAAATTAAATAAAAAATATCTTCCCTTTTTTATGAGAAATTTTCCGAAAGAGATGGAAAAGCCGAAAAGCATCTTAAACTCTTTCTTCTCTCCCTCCCTCTCTTAGAGCTTCTTCTTTTTATGGCTTTTTAATCTCCAGAGGGAACCTTAAATTTTTCATTAGAAAACGTAAAGAAAACTGAAAAGTGGCAGTAAGAAACTAAGAATACTCATAAAACGCAACATCAGCGGAATAAACAGTACAAAAATCTGTCAGAACTTTACGAATATAAAAATCACAGAAAAGCAAAAGCTAAAAAGGGGGAGCCAAAGCCAGCCTCGACAGCAGCAGCAGATTCTAATGAATGTTTCTTCAGAACTTCAGAGAGATAGATGATAATGATGATCAGTATTATCATCATGGAGATGGTGATTTTTTCATGAGCTTAATCATCATCATGGTCCCCGTAAACTTAACAAAGTTTCTTTCAAGAAAATAAAAGAAACCACACACAGAAGAGAAAAACGATTCCAGCTAAAAAGCATGCATGCCATGCCAACGCATCATCTTGATGACATGGCCTGTAAGCACGAAAACAGTCTATACATTTTCCCTTCCTGTTTTTCTCGTGCACCCTTCATCTTCTTCTCCATTTGCTCTACTTTTTTTTACTTCCCTGCTGCAGCATAGGGAAGGAAATTGTGTGGCAAAAAAGGGTTCCCTCCATAAACCAAGCTGGAAATTTACCTTTCTGCCCTGAAGCAATTTGGTCACGCAAAGCGGTCCTCGTATGCGGGTCGAAACCGGCCAGGTAGAAGGAATATATAAAAAATTGAGACACAGACACGAGCATAGGGGCAGTTAGGATTTACGCTTTTCAACAAACACGACAGGGTCCCTTGAAAAATGAGAGGAAAGTCCAGAGTCCAGTCCGGTTCACTGGAGGATACCACCAACCGCACACTTGAACATATGGCGTGGTGGTAGCGGTCATGGTCGGAGACCGGTGATCAAAATGTGGAGTTCAACTCTCTACTTACCTGAGTAACTGTATGAAAATATTCCATAATGAAAATGTTCGTGCTCTCCTTCTGCTCCGTCTTATCCGTGATGGAAAACAATGGGATATATATTTTATTTTTTTCCCTTTCTGGTGAACTTGTAAAAGAATAAGAGGAAAGGAAGCAATGAGGTTTGAGTATTGACGGTTACCTATTTTTTTCCTTTGTTACGTTCAAACCTCTGCATACATTATCATTATGCAAGTAAGTGAAGCCAAGCCAGGTGAACACAGAGAAACCAAGAAAATCAAGAAGGGGAGAACGACGAAAAAAATACGATGATGAGAATGTATTTTTCTCCCTCTTCAAGCTTTTATGTGTTTTCATATTACACTCGCTATATATTTTTCTCACAGGAGAGACCCTTATTCTTGGAGTTTCTTTTGGTCTCGATTGGTTTCCTTTTTATTCAGGTGGATACATCTATAGTATGTACAGAGATGGGTAAAGAAGAAACTACGTGTTGGTTCGCATAAAAGCTTGAAAATAATATAAAAGCAGAGTAAAGAGTATACAGAGAAGAAAGAAATGAGACGACACACTTATTATTACCCATTTCCTTTTCATTTTGTGAAAATATTTTATGGATGTGTTCACGTTTACTTTACGCGTTTTATGTACACTGTTCGCTCTCCCTCGCTTCTCGTCACCGTATCGTCAACTTATTTTCAGAGCTTCTCTCCAGCTCTCTATTCACTTTGCACATTATTACTGACTTCATATTGCATTAAGTTTTTACACCGAGTTTTCATCTTCATGGTTGTAGTAGTTCTTTCAACAAGGTACTTCTGGAGAGGCGAAAAAGTATGAGAACTTTGATTAGAGTTGAAGCAGATGCGTTCCGGAGATGAAGCTACAGTTGGTATTCTCTGTTTTGCTCAGTGATGAATGGGCGAAAAAATTATTACTTATGCCCCACTGTGTATGTGCGTGATTTCCCATTCAGCCATGTGAAAATTGAAACCTATTTTTTTATGTTTTTTCAATTGCCTTGAAATTGAATTTTGAAATGGATGACGTGTTGTACTGGAATTTGAATATGTTGTAGGAATAAAGGCAGGTGGGAATGGGAATTTGCGAGAAATTAAAAAGGGTAAAATAGAAAAATGAATCAACGAACGGAATTCTCTACTCCTCAATTAAATCATAATCAATCGGTGATTGAGAATCAATCGAATAAAGGGCAGTAGCCAATGATGAAAATGAATGAGAAAGGGGATAAAAAATATGAATTGATTTAACCTTTTATCCCGTTCAGTAGCTAAATACCCAATACTGACAAACACCATTGAAAACTCATTTTTTTGTAGATTTGAGACAGTTTTGTTGGTTTAACATCAGTAGCCCATCATCACTTTAACATGGCTTATCGTGATCCGCTTGTTTCCACTCGTTTGTAGTCGGTACTTACTGGAAAAATAAATGGGACAAATATCGTGTTCGCTTATCATCCAAAAACATGCGTTTGCGTATTTAGACCTAAAAGCAGATTACACGATGATGATGATGTTTCGTGATGATAAAAGTGACAGGGTTTGTCAATTCCTTGGGATGTTGCTCGCACAAGAAGCTCTCTACGCATTGCAGAGACAGCAGCCACACATATTATAAAAGCCTACAACAAGTTTGTCAGATAATTTATGTGGGCATAATAATGTGGGATGCAAATGAGAGAGATATCTGTCATAATAACGAACATCATCATGCCATTATGCCATATACCGCCGAGTATTTTGACATTCCAGTATACTGTGTGGTGGTACATTCTTGCGGCTGGCACACATCGAGATGAACAGTCAAAGCCAGAAAGCAAAAGACAGAAAAAAGATAAGAGGAAGAGGAGACTAAACCGCAGCATGTGGTATATGACATATCCGTCATTTGTGTGTATGTAATAATATTTTTATGAGTTTTTTTGTCTTGAAATATTTAAGTAAAGCTTTTAAAGTGATTATCTTAATCTCCTTTTGCTGTTTTTGGTACACCGCGTACTGCGGTAAGGTGCCGTCGTCACCAAGCCGAGCTCATATAGAAATTCCACGAAGGATTAAAAAGAAAGGCTTATAATAATTTTATGTAGCTATTTATATCATGTTCTTGGAACTCATTTTCTTGTAATATTTTCAGGTAAGAATTAAAACAGCAAGTGTCCATATTTAGGGCTTTAGTGGTCATTTTAATAAATGCATAATTTTCATAAAAGATTCTTGCTTTGCCGCGCCCTCGGCCAAAAGGAAGCGTTAAAATGGAAAAAAAGTAACAATACTGCAATTATTCTTTGTGATGTCATCACTATCACGTACCAGTAGTAAAGCTTCCTTTTTATCATTGATGTTTTGAGGCATCATGGAAGGTGGTTTGCATGCATGCATGCGTAATATAAATGATAAAGGAAAGAGGGTGCATTTTATTTAGATAAAAAAATCTTTATTTGCCAAAAAAGGATGTGTGTGTGATGTTGGCTATATGACTGTTGGTGAGAGAGATGAGGTGAGATGAATAGATAATAAACCATCATGGAAAAAGGTTTTCCAGGTTTGTTAAAGTCGATAGACGGTTTAATGAATGAAATGAAAGAAGAATTGACAGTCTGTGCTCACTTTTCATTTTAGGGATACTGGATATGATAAATAATATATCATGTGGGTAGGTATAAATGTGGAGAAGAGGGTCGCGGATGTCGGATATCATATTTTTCATGCTTTTTGGTCAAATTATGGAATAGTTAATTTGACATTATCTTCTTGTTGGATGGAAATGGATGAATTTATGGATTATTTCCGTTGGATGACTGTGAATATTTCAATGTGCATTGCATGCCATTATGACACTCCATGCATGAAAATGGAAAGTGGAAAACCAGTTTAGTTGTAAAAAAGCGTAGCAATAGTTTAGGTTTCTGGGGAAATGGCCATGAATATTATGAACCTCTGAGAGAAATATGCCAAGAGTCCTCCTTCTTCCTCCTCACGTTATATCATTTCATTTCAAATATAGCATGCAATACTGCAAGCACCTTCAGAAATGAAGTTGATGATGCAAAAGGTGCATAAAATATTCATAGTGGCAATGATGATGATGGGCTCTCTATATACTTTTCGAGCAGAGTCACAGCCCATTTCAAGTTCAGCAGTGGATATATTTACATGACAGAGGATTGAAGTAGCAGTGCAGTAGCTCAAAACCCCATCAAATTTGAATTAAATTGCCTATTTTGAAATATCCATGAGGAGAGAAAGAGGAAAAACGATGCTATAATATCCATTTAAGCAAATAGCCTGCTTGGTTGTTGCAGTGGCTCGTTAATTTTATTTTATCTCTTCTTATGCCTCTCTGGGACTCGGGAGAGAATTTGACATGCAACTTGCTAAAAAACCAGCCATATATTTTTTATGATCAGAGAAAGAATGGTGCATGCAATTCTTCAAGCGTTTTAAAATGAGTCATCCATCAATTTTTCTATTCTTCCATCTTTTTATTACCGAATAACAATATGAGGTATGTCCTGAAAAGTGACACGGTGATCAGGGACACGAAGTATAAGTCACTAAACACGCATCTTCATCCGTTGTAATATTTTAAAACTTTTATGTCTCCTTTTTTATTTGCCATTGGCTTATGAAGGGTCTACAAAACATACTGTGTATTCATTTCGCAAATTTGCACACACACACTTAAAGGTGGAGTGACAAAGGATGGCTGGGTGTATATCGTCAAAACGTTTAGTAGTAAAATATTGAATAAATTTTAATTTAATAGTTTGTCCAAGCAGTAAAAATAATATTTTTATTTTCGCACTTTCAAGTTGTCAATTTGACACGCATTCTTGACATTGGCAGTTGGTAATAAAATTACTAATCTACTATTTTGAGTATTGTGACTTTGACCTTGCTTGTGTTGATAGAATCAGTGTCTGTACATCTTTATATGCTTGAGAAGTCTGAAATGCCTAAGATATGCACATTTTAATATCAACTAACAACGAAATGACATTTTAACACATGTCTTTTACTAACGCAATGAATAATATTTTCATTTAACTAATTTAGGCTTAAATAATGGTGGAATAGTCGTTTCATTAAGCACAAGCTGTAATTGAAGAGGAAACAAACAAGATGTTTGCAATTGACATTTTACTTGCATGAAGTATGGTAGATTTTGATATTATTATTGGTAGTCTGGCTCTCATTTTTTGTTAGGGGATTTACTACAGAAGTTGGTGAACTGGTACTGCTGGACAAGAAGAATTGATATGATTATTATTTTACAAGTTTTTACGATAACGATCAGAGTCAGACATTACATGATGAACGGTTATATAGGAAATCGTGCTCACGCATGTTCAGTTTGTGCACACACAAAACAAGCACCGATTATTATTATGACTGAGGACGGCTACTATACAGCGATTATTCTGATTAGCCAACCAGAAGTAGTACTACAACTTTAACATCCACAAAACTAACATTATTCTTTATTATTCCGTGAAAGTGCACTTTTTATCTATAAAAAGCATCTACATAAGTATATATGCCCATTCATACAGTAATGGTAATGATGACGTGTGTGCGTTGTGGTTTCGTCTCGTCTTTTCTGACATAACGGACAACATTTCCAACTGTGCCACATTTCCCTCTGGACTCTCCACTCTTGACGTCCGGCGGAGACTGATATAAACGAAAGCAAACAAAACCGGTGGTGGATGAATTTGCTAAGCAATTGACTCAACTCAATAACCAAAAGTTGTATGAAGAACAAAGTATAAAAATACTATTGAGCGTTATATTGCTCTGATGCTGCTTCTCTCCTACTTTGAGTGTTTACATTTGCCCCACTTTACCCACACACTTCCAAAAAAGAATGGGATAGATCTCCTAATGGAATTAACTAAAATGGAACACTTACAATCACATAGATTCTTTCCTCTCCTTCCTTATCGAATATACGCATCTCTGTAAAGTAGGTAGTCCACTTTGTTAAGAGAACGTGTCATCATGTCACAAAAAGAAAATAAAAACTCACACTCTCAATATTAACCATACAGTTCCCCTTTGTCCTATCATCATTCTTGCTGGAATTAAGTTCCATCATTTTTGAACTGTTAGTAAACCCTGCCTGTATGAAAAAGGAAGCTCATTTTTTCAAAGAGAAAAAAAAAAACTTATTGGATTAGTGAATAAAAATTGGAAATCCTATCTTGTCTCCATTCCACTTTTGCTTCTTCCCTTTTTGGAGGATCAACCAAGCAGCATAATCTCAACATCCATAACACATCCATCCATTTGTCTGTCAGGACTTTTATGTTTAGTGGGACTAAGCATACAGAAAAGGGTGTTTACCTTTTTTCTCAAAAACGAGACATGAATGCGCATATTTATCTTGATGATCATCATCCTATCAAAATTGAAGTAACACCCAATACTCCTACTGTTACTACTTATTATTAAAAACGATCAGGAAGTGATCCCTACAAAAAGAGGAATAAAATAAGTGTCTCGTTTCTTTACTTAAGCTTGGGTGTAAAAAAACTTACAATATTCAGATGAGAATCATAATATATGCCTTGTATGGAATGATCAATATTTTTCTAGAGGAGAAAATGGATTAGTATTTTTCGAGCCGGTGGTTTGGTTGCCGGTCGAACGGTCGACGACGCCAAACTGCACGACTACTGCTACTAATCTTGATATAAAGATGAAATTTATATTTTTTTTGGGGAAAACTCATTCATAAAGCACCACAAGAGGATATTTACGTGAGAACGCATTAAAAGTGCCTACTGAATGATTCACCGAGCTTGTAATAAGCATCTCTTCCTTTTCGTCTTCTTTTGCCGCCTTCACTTTATCATCTCGAAGAATTATTTATGATGATGATCAGAGGAAGAAGAAAAGAGAGATGATTATGATGATCACATCTCACAAGAGAGAGGAAGAAATCGGATAAAGTATACTTTTCCCCTCTTTTCGAGCAACATCTCGGCAAAAAAGGCTCCATCATAAAAATGCGTAGAGGAAGAGAAAAAAAGACCATATACAAGTTTCTGTAAACAGTGTCTCTTATAGTATGTATTTTTATTTATGCAAAGAGTTGTCTTCTCTTTCTTGAGAAAAGCCTGACAGATGCTGTGACTAGAAGAATTTCTGGATGATTTTTTCCGAGTATCTTTCCTGAAGGAAGAGGAAAATCAAGAATATAATATAAAGCTTTCTTGATGTAGTTTTTTTTGTCTGTGATCAAGGGTTTAGGGATGATGATCATCAAGATTCCACATAGAGATCAAAATGAAGAGGGAGAGAGAAATGGAAAAAATTGTGAGACAGATTTTTGATACAAGAAAAAGAAGAAAATTCTCATAAAAAAGATTTTGTCAGACAAACAGACAGAGGGACAGACATATAAACTTACAAAAATCGGAAATTCCCAAGGCACAAATTGGACTTTTGACTTCCAATTTTCTACTTCTCTTTTTCTGTGCTCAAGAGACAAGCAGAAGTAAAAGAAATGTAGTAAAAAATGCGTGGAATATTTTTCTTTCCATTGACAGTACATTCGTCCATAAGAAAAATACACAGACACATTATTGTAGATGTAATGTAACTATACTTGAAGTTACACCGCCATAAAAACTGCATATAACTCATGAAACGTAGAAGAAATAGGAGAAAATTTTTGTCAAGGACATTTTTTCCTCCTTTCCATGATTCATGCATATCATATCGTGTGCATATTCCACTTTCAATCGATATTCTCCAGAGTTCCAGCACATACACATAGTCCATCCACCAAAAAACTCATAAGCGAAGCCACTATTGCTTCTGTTGCTGCTACTGCCACACCAAAGGAAAATTTAAGCTGTAATACAATTTGGTTTTTTGGATTTCTCCTGTAACATACGCGAAGACCTCGCAAACGGTCGATATTATGGTTATGGCTCTCTGGATGGCGTACCACCACCACACACACAGCAACTGCTACTCGTATGTGGCATACGTAACGCAAGATTTATGTGTTGTTCAACATCGTCGTTTTTTCCCTCGTCGATATAAACCTAATAATATTCCAGTAGCAGAAGAGAACAAGCAGTAATACAGGAGTAGATTTAAAAGGAGAAGCACATCAAATGCAAGCTGACAAATTGCCTTTCCAAAATTGGTTGAATTTTCTAATGGAGCCAAAAACATTTTGTCCCAATGTCCTCTGAACCAAGTGGAACTGCAACAGTCACAGTAGCTGCGAGAAGAGAGACCTCGTCGTGGTATATGGAATGGAATCCATTCATTCAATCAAACTAATTTCTTCTCTGTGAAATAGACAGAGGCGATACATCAGAGAATGAAAACGGCAAAGGATCCCTAAAATGCACTTCTTTACCGAAATATATAATGCAATGATGCAGTTGCATGCATGTTCAACATAATATCTCTACCTATTTATATATTGTAGTATCATCATGTAATTCCATTTTATTTTCTCCCTCTCGTTTGTGAGTACAAGTTTTAGTTACAACATTTAATGGTCTGTAATAATAGCACTTGACACTGATTTGCTCCGCTTTGCCACTTCTCTTATTCTTTAGTCAAGTAGTAGTGTAGCGAGAAATGAAGATTATCGTTACCGAAAATAACGCATGGAAAATTGTGAATGCAATCATCTCCTATGTGTAATCATATGGACTACATTAGAGAATTAACTGGCAGAGAGTTGCAGTGGAGAGCATTGTTTAACTCCATTGTCATCAATAATGCAATACTCCTCACCACCACAATTGCTGCTGAGGACGTTCTGTAATTATGAGTCACCTTTATTGGCATTGGTCATCCTCATGCGTTTTTTTGTCACATGCACGTCACAAGTTGCATAAAGTAGTGCCACAATGTGTGTTCTACAGTGTATCATTTACCCACGTAATTACTACCCCTCACCTCCTAAATAATAATTGATTGCATTATATCAAGGGGGACACAATAGATATAAGTGCATATAACGAAATCTACCTTGTTCTGTTCTTCAAATACGGTAGAATGCACATGTCTTGACTACTGTGCAGTGCGAATGACAGACAAGACACTCAAAATTACAATGTAAATTCTTTCTTAATGACTAATCAGTCACATTATGTACATGGCATTAATCAGACTGTAATATATACTCATTTACATGCAATTTTCACATCATCGTCTTTTTCTCAAATTCAATAGAAAATAAAAAAAATATTATGAAAAGTAAATTGCTATCAAGGTTATTACATCACCGCTATATTTAATCCTATCATTCATCATCAGACAGTGAGTAGAGCAACAACGTAACATTACACACATCATCGGTTTAAATAACGACTTGTACATTAAAACGTTCAGTATGCAACGAAGGGAAATGATATAAAATTTAAAACAACAATGGAAAATAAATGCATCATATGAGCAGTAACAGAGACAGTAATGAGTAATGAGGTGAATGGATATAATAAAATGCGTAATCGAGAAAAAACAGGATGAGATGATGATGATTACACGATAATTTCATGATGCATTGAGGTAACAACACGAAATCTGCGTGTGTATGTGTATGGATTCATATGTAAATCTGGTATATATGTACAACAGAGAGAAGAGAAGGGGATAAAAGTTGATGATGATGACTGACTATATAGCAGTTAATGATGATGATGCTCTCTCACTTCAACATATATAGCGATCGTCTGTCTCGCAAATGATGAGTAATTTCGGCTCTTTGCGTATATGGATTCATCATTGTACTACTAACGTAACAGTGATTCATGTGGGGAGAGAGAGAGATCAGTTAAAGATCAGGGTTAATTGGTTTTTGTGTTTTGCTGCTGATGTGACTTTTGCTTGACGTTTGTCATCAATTCGCAATGAGATGTTCTTATTGAATGACAGAAGAGTCATGACATCTTCGAAGAAGTTGAGTACGTGTTCACGAAGTAAAAACAGTGTTTTTCCCTTTTGCTCTCACCATACATGGACTGGTAGACTAGGCAAAAAATCATGGTGTTATCTTAACGATTATTATGTGATGCTATAAAAGCGAATATGATATGTGTGTAAGTTTCAAAGTAAAATGAAGCTGTCAAATGAGGTTTTAACGTTGGTAAAACTACTTCCTTATTGTTATATGCCATGTTAGTGGAGTGTTACGATAATACCTAAATAAATAAATAATGCATTGGGTTTTGACTCTTCTCGGGATCATCATGATATGTTAATGAGGATGAGTAGATAATGTCTTTGATATCTATAGAGCCGGCTTGAACTGGGCAACAGGTAGAAAAAAGTAATGAGCAATAAATTGCAATAAAAATGAGTAAACTTGTGACTTGTGTATTGACTAGTCTTGTAGTAGAGTTGGGCATACGCTGTTGACTGCTGACTCTTTCTTTCTTTCTTGTTTGACGATGAAGATGGATGAGTGACTCTTCTGTGACTCGACTTGTGTGAGATGATTGCAAAATTGCAAAAAACATTGTTTGCATACTCTGCCTTACTTCTTTTAGCAAAGCAATTTATCTTTTTTAAGACAGAATAGGATGTGCCCTGCCCTGCCTAATCAGAGCAGTTTTGCTAACAACAAAAGTAGTTAGTCTGCAAATAAGATTTTAAATAACTAATCAGAAGAGATAGGAGTAGCATGCAGGATTATTAAGAGAGAAAATCTATACAAGGAAAAACGGAGACGTTGACCTGCTTCTTTGCACTATCAGCTTGCAAAAAGGAAAGATGATAGTAGATACATACATACCTACATATATGCATGGTGGTGTGTGCAGAAGATTGCAGATTTTTAATAAGATAGGAGTAAAAACGCAAGTTGTAAATTTTAAATTGCTGCACAGCAGTAGCAGATAAGAAGACATGCAAAAACTGCACCAGTTTTCCTTTGAAATAAAATATGAGCTCAATCTGATTTTTGTTGTGACTTGACTTTTTTACTGCATTGGAGTTGACTTTTTGGCTACTAAAAAGGAAGGATATATGTGCAATGCAATCAAGCTCTCTAGCTTTACCTGTCAAAAAAGGAGAGAAAAATATTTATTTTTATGCTTCAACAAGCAACACACTCATTGCTCATGTGTGTGTGCATTCTAAACATTTACATTTTTACATTATCGTCATGCACAGAAACGAACATTCTAAAAACTGCAATGATCCCGTTATTAGAGCTTTCTTTTTTTACTCTATCTCTCTACCTGCACGTTGTTTTCTCATGTTTAACAGCATGTAAGTAAACAAATGGGCTGTAATAATGAGATGTAAATTGCAAAGATGTGTAACAAACTGAATATACAGTAACAAAACAAAATTTTGACGTGTTATATCCTTCCTATCACCACCTCCACTAACATTTACAATGAATCTTTAGCATTTTTTCGCAATTTAGAAAAAAAAGCTCTCGTTTCACAGTGTGTTCAGATGCTGACATTTGAGTGAATTAAGAAAAGAACTGATGGTGTTATTGTTGATGGCTTACTTTAGGACTGTGACAGCAGTCAATTTTCTCAGAGAGAAAAGAACATGACAATTGACATGATGACATGCTACTCTATAGACAAACAAAATTAGCTAGTGAGACGAAACGGTGAATAAGAGAAGAGGAGAAAAAAACTAGAATAGTCCCGAAATGGAAGGTTGGTCATTTTGGCGGTACCACCCACTGTCATTGTATGGTACATGTGTGAGCTGTGTGGTGTACCATTAAAATTACTACAAACAACAATCATTTTTTTGGGTTAAAGTTTGGAGCAAAGTTAGTTATAAAAATCATATCATCATTATACATTTTTAGGAGGAGCAGTACATATAACATTAGGTATCCCAAGATTCGTTGTTCGTGCTGCATGCAATCATCTATTTTTGGGATTATTCACACAATTTGTTCGTTTGTCAATAAAATGTGTACTTTTTTTGGTAGTGCGGCATTAGTTATTATTAGTGTTTTGATTTGATGATCATTATCTTTCTCATGAAGGCTTTGGTGGAGTCGTGCGGTAGGTAGGTACAGAGAGAAGAACATGCCATTAGCTCTGTACCATTTATGAAATTCGGTTGGGACGATATTTTTTCAATGGCGAGAGAAGAGCCAACTGTAACGTTCTTCATTTTAAAGTGCTATTCTTGTAATTTGCTTTCTTTATTTTGAAAAATAAAATTGTTTGCTTTGTAAAGAGCTTCACGTGAGAGCAGAAAGGAAAATAATAATGCCGCATAAAACGGTAACGCCATCGTCGAATACACTTGTGTTTGGTATGATGAAGATAATCTGTTGCTGTCATCACACATATGTATATCTTTTCTATAAGAATTGCACACTCGCAAAAGGTGCGTTGATTTTCGTTGATGGTTTCCACTTGGCGTTTTTCGGCACATTTTCTCAACGCCTTGTTTTTTGTCCTCAAGTGTACTACACTGCTGGTTCTGACGCTGACTGAGTGAGTATATAACTTCTGTAAGTACTACTGAGTTGTTTGCGAATCTGAGTGATGATGAATTCGTTTTGAGTATGGTGTGGTGGCGATGGCGAAGATGATGTCGTGTCGACAAGAACAAGTAGCTCATCACATCATCATACTAATCATATAACGCATCAAACTCATTCAACACAGATCACCCATCATCATCAGTAGGCCCTCAAAAAATCTGAATTCTAAGGAAAAACATAATAGAATTTTTTAGCTTATAATAATGTAGAAAAATGTGTGTGCAGACACACAATACGTAAATCACAAATTATTTTGCAAATTAAATGAGCCATGCGTTTTCAGGAACTTGACCGTGACGAAAAATGAAAATGTAATTTACGCACAAAGTCAGCATTCCGAAGAAGATGCGACTGATTTCAATTTTGATAAGATAAAATCTTTTAAAGAATGTTTTTGATGAGCAATTTGTAAGATTGGCTTTACAACAGGTAAAGTAAGTTAATAAAAAGAGTAAAAGTAGTAAAAAAAATTCTCACTTGACCTTCCTTCGTCACCCAAAAATTAATCAGGTTCACGAACATATTTGGTTACCCTTTTGCAACCATTATCATTATATTTCGTGTGGGCTATATGATCAATTTATTGGAAAATTAAAATTTTGATGAGGTTTTAAAGCTCATTACCAAAAAACCAGCCTCATTACCTAAAGGACTGAATTCTTTGATTCCAAGAACAAATGTTCTTAAATGACTGATCATAATTTGCAATGCTCCACTTTCCTCCTTTGGCTCAAAATTCTTGTAACGAAAACGTAAACAAACTGTTTGGTTTACAAATTACGTTGCGGTTAGTTTTTCACCGTTTCAAAATTCCCATAATCTGCATCTCAAAGCATCTTCGCACAAACGCGTCAGCAGCCGGTGCACTTTCATGCCACATTACTGACTGACCTGTATTGCGTTTTGTGGTCTATTCATAGTTTGCCAATAACAAGAATTGCGAATTATGACGCTTAAGAAAAAGGTGAAATGGAAATATGATAGGTTTGTCATGCAGCCAACACAAGCCGATTTCCGTTGTGATTGCCGATGACAAAGCAACAAATAATATTGAATCTTCTGTCATTTGAATATGTTCACTTCTTCTGTCATGTCATCAAGTCATCATCATCGTCAGGTTTTGAAATGTGAAATCAAATCAAGCCAAGTCAGCCAGTAAATTCGCTTGTTTTTTCAATCTCTCTTTCTACTTCTCTCACTGACATTCCGTTATTACTAGTATGATTAGTCGCCTAGTCGCCTGTCTGTCATTCGTAATAAAAGTGCAAAAAAACAGCATCGAAGAATGCACTTTTTATTCAAACATCCGCCATTTTAATCATCGCTGCTGCAGCCGCGTTTCTTTAATGAGCATTACAACAAAAAGCTTTTCAATCAAAACATTTTTTTTCATGTGTTTTGTTTGCATTCGTTCATCCATTTAATTACGCGAGTATGCAGCCCTTTGGCGAGTCACAAGTCAGATTAATTTCAGAGTTTCACTACATCTTGAGGCTGTACATAAGCAACATAAAAGAATATCAATGTATCTTTTTGTTCTTGTAATCCCATGCACAACAGTTAAGGTCACTTATGATGAACCATCCTTTTTATTCAACATAAAAAAATGATCAAATCAAACAATCAGTCAACAGTAAAATCATTAATTCCTTTCGAATCCATAAAGTCTTAAGCGCAATTTTATTGAACGTTATACCACTCTCGTATTAAAAAATTATAAAAGTTTTGCGGTGTGGTCTATTCAATTTCAATTCATATTTTTCGATCGTCAAACAAAAAGGTTTGCATGCGAGAAACCTGTTTATAATATTATTTTAAAATATATGTAGCAAATCAAGTATGAAATGTCGTGTAATAGACTATATATCCCTTGTAACACGGACCACTTAACCTAATATTAACCTTGATTCCTCTCTCTCTGATATTTATTTACTCGCTGTACTGCAGATAGGCTCACTTTTTAAAACTGTGCATTTTTATTAAACTATTAGTAAAAGAAATCAAGGAAATGATCAGCAAAGAATGGAAAGCAAAACAAAACAAAAAAATGTCATAATTTTATAGTATCATGTTTAATATATCCGCACAACCCAACAGCAGGTGAAAATTACTGTTTTCTTAAGACATGACAAAAAATGTATACATTTTTCTTGTACAAAACTTTATTATTGTTTGTAATCATAAGTCATATAGAGGGAATCGTGCCGTATTAAATTTTATTATAAAATGGCCATATCGTCAACCTGATCATAATATTGTTCACTGGGTAGAAAGAATGTGTGTTAAACCAAACCAAACAATGCACTTAAAAATATGATAAAAAGAATTTACAGTTAGAAAAAATATTCAGTTTATTCTCTATGCTACTCTCTCCTCCGGTATCAAACAACTTGTTTCTGTGTTGCAACACTTGCAACATCAGAAGTTAGAAGAACAATCAAGAAGAGGACAGGTGTTGGCTGTATTACTGTCTGATAGTGTGAACAAGCCGGTTTTACACCGAGACAACTTATGCGGTTGAAAGGGTTGAATGAAGAAGAATGAGCTGTATTACAAGAGTCATTGCAGTGTACAAAATATCATGATGATTCATAAACAATATTTGCACACACTCTGCAAAAGATATTGGAGGATAGGTTGTTGTTTTGCTTGTGCAAAGAATTTATATGAATTAAGGTGGTACTTAATAACACTGGTAATCTTAGAAGGAGTCTCTTTGGTTTACATTTGAAGAAAGAAGCCGTAGAAGCAGAGACAAATATAATATGTATTCCTACTAATGTGTTGGTGTCAAACTGACCAACGCTTCTTCAGTTTAGCTTTTTTTGCGGTGATGGCGGTGACGATGTAATGCTATCAAAACCGAGCAAGACCGAGTAAAAGGAAACTAGTGACTTGTTTACCTGAGTCATCATCAGAGCATATTGTAGTTGTACATATCATATTATCACACAAACACTTGAGAGAAAAAAACTCCTTCAGAGAGAAAATTACATTTGCAAAAACATCTGCGGTTGTTATATTCTTGAGACAAAGTAGTTCTTTAGGCTTATAAACTTGAAATGAGTAAAAGGATTATGGAGTTTTGTTGGGAGTAATAAAACCATAAAATATCTTTATGCGTACATCGTATCCACTTAATGCATGTGCATATTTGCAGAGTCGTATTGTTATCCGATGTTTGTGTGTACCCCAGAATATATGATTAGAGTGGATGAGTAGTGTATGGTCAACTAATCATCGTGGCATAGCCAAAATATTATATACGTCACACCGAAAATCCACAAAAGTAGTTTAGGAGTGATGTTCATGATGACGAGAGGAGAATGAGTAAGAAAAAGTCGCAAACGTCATCTTGTTACCGTAACTGTTTCCTTTTTTATCTGTTGTGCTCTCGCGAGTATCCAATGATGCTAGCAGTTGGTTGGTACTGTAAAAAAAAGTACCTGCAAAACTTGTGCCGAGCACGATGTTGATGACTCTCTAGGATATGAAATATGTACGAGAAAGGAAATACGATGCAAAAAATTGGGCTACAAGAGCAATATTACGTTTTTGTACTAGCTAGAGCCGCCTACATTCTCTGTAGTTTTCGGTGTCATTATTTTGAACGATGGAAGGAATGAAACATGGGAATTACCAATTACATACTAAATGACATTATTACTGAAATGACAATAGCCACATGCATTATTGCTTATGGCTTCATTTTCTTCCTGGTCACAGGTTGGTGTGATGGCCAACGGCAAATGACCTGAGATGCTTGTTCGATGTTAGAAAATTCCATAATGGTCGGGCAAAACAAGACAGCATGCATGATGATGAGCTATTATCTCTCATTTTGTATCGATTTGGTAATGTAAAGTGAATGAGATAAGGATGATACACAACAGAAAGTAGGCATTTAAAACGGTAATTATGGGAAGAATTTTGGGAGATTGTAGTGAAGAAAGAAAGCCCACAACAAGCTGTTAATCAACTACTAAACTGTTTTCATGTAAAAACGGCAAACAGTTTGAATAATTATTATAAGTCATCAGCCACTCCTTGTTTTAGACAAATGTAATTTATGATTACTTTGCATGAATATTATTGTATTGTTTACAACATTTGGCGGTAATGACGTGTGTACTTACAATTGTTAATCATTTGAAAGTGTCGAAAAACTAAAGATGCATGCATATATATTTTTCAATAGAATAATTTTTATACTTAATATGCAAATACTGCTGGAATACTATGCATATTTAATTACAATACAATATATCCTCAAATTTGGTAAACAGTCGATATTTGTTGAAGTAGTTTGCACAATTTCTGTCATAAATATTGATGTGCTTATACAACAATAAGTACACGTTAGCGCATCTTAGTTTCCAAAATATCTAATAATTATCCAACTCAACTCCCCTTCAAAATTAGCAATGCAGTTTGCTTCTACTGCTACCGTATACCTTTTTTCGCATATTCGCCAGAAGAGGCAGTAAAATTGCTACTTTTCTTGCTACTGGGAAGAAAGCGCTTGATAATTTTCGCCCTTTTTTCATCCTCTTTACAATTTTTATGTCTTCTGGCTTCAGCTAATGTTTTCTTACCTGTTGTTGTCTTTCTCTCGCTCGCAGGTAGAGAGTTCATGGTTGGTTTCAAATACTGATGCAAACAATAAAGAGCTATAACCCTTGCTTCATAATATATACATATACTCATGTAACATGTACATACCTACATAGACTTCACACTGCCAATGAAAAAAAGAACAATAGCTTCTGCAAAGTCTTATAAAATACCTACCTATGTATGTACATATACCTGCCATACCTACTCTACTACTTCGAAACCATCATCATCATCAACTATCCCTCTCATTCTTTTCCTCCCGTGCTCCACAATAATACTTCACTGTCTGTCTCTACATAT
>JAQIXX010001340.1:0-35080 GCA_034700605.1 Willowsia nigromaculata
CATTAACTTTGTCAATTGTGGTGCTGTAGTCTCTATGTTCCTTGATGATAGGTCGGAGCTCATCAGTTTGTTGCTTGATGATGTCAAGTTCAACAGAAACAGAGTGAAGACCGTTCACACGTGTCTCCATGTTGGTTAGCCACGATTGAACTTGATCCCGAAGTTTCTCATAAGCATTCAAGGCATCGGTTCTTGACTTACTCATCTTGTACTTGTCATCGACGGCAGCGGTCAATTCCTTCCACTGATTTTCAAGGGCCTAAGATTAAGACAAGGATAAGCATTTTAAGCACTTTCATATTTGCCACTGACTGAAACGAGCTTTTGAAAAGAATTAATACCTTTATCTTATCCTTGATTGGCATTGTATCGGTGACATCCTTTTTGGACACTAGCATCTTGCCTGATGAAATCATTTCCTCAAACTCTTGTCTGCGTGCCTCTTTTCTCCTCATTATGTCCTCTAGTCGACCAACAGCGTCGTCACCCTGAAGCTTTGTCTCCAATACTTCAAACATGTCAGAAAACCATTGGTCAAAGCTATTGGCACTGACCAGGAAGCTGTCCAAATGTGTGGAAACTTCCTGAAGGAATATTGCGCGTTGAACCAATTTTTCCACCAGCTTCTCATACCGTGCGAGCACATCCTTCAGCTTTCCTTGAACCTTGCTACTTACTCGGGCGCTTCCAGATCTCATCAAATCATCAGCAGATCTCGCCATACTCTCAAGACTTGGTCTGTGAGAGTCTATGTCAGCTTGAAGCATCTTAACTTCTCGAATTTGTTCATCTAGTCGTTCTCTGATCAGACTTGCTGGCTTGAAAATACTTCTCATTTGATTTTCTGCTTGTGACAACCAGTTGCTCACACTATCAACAGAATCTTGAAGACCCTGGCTTTGTACCAGAGCAGAATCAAGGTCCTTGATTTTTTCTCCAATCGCGTCAAGTAGATTTTGGTATTTGGTTGAAAGATCATTGCAGGCACCTTCAATGGCATTTCTTTCAGTTGGTGAAAGGTCCTCCATGCTGTTGAGAAGATTGTTGGCAGCTTGACGAACACCATCAATAAGTCTTCCATTTGAAAGAACTTCGTTTTGTAGAGACTTTGCCCTGTGCAGTTGGTCTTCCACCATCTTTGGTTCTCCAGATACAGGCTCAGAGAGAACCTTCTGCGCTCTGGGTGTGACGTCCTTGAGCCATGCAAGGGCTTTGTTGAGAGCATCTTGGAAGTCCTTCTGCTTGTTTCCAAGTTGGGACAGCCTGTCATACAGCTTATTGGCACGTGAGAATAAATCTTGATAAATGGTTGTGAGGTGAGTTACTTCCTCCTTCACAGCAGACTCTCTCGATTCAAGGAATGGCAAACGTTGAGGAAGATTTGTACGGAATTCGTTGAGAGTTTGAAGATAGTCCTAGGGTATATTTTAAAAGATGCATTAAAACTGCAAAGTGTATATAACCATTACTACCACAATACGATAGGATATACATACCCTAGATTCATCCACAAACTTTTGTGCTGACATTGTGATAAATCTCAGGTCACCCTGATGTGCAATCACATCACTGACAAAGTCTTTCGTGTTATCCCTTCCACTTGTGCTGAGGTTATTAATGTTTCTCTCCTTGTCCTCAAGGGTGCGTATAGACTTGTCCATCCAAACTTTGAACGTAGAAACTTCGTTTCTGATGGTAGAATCATAACAAACCTCATTTAGTATTTCTAGTTAGTATTTCGACCATATTTACATAAAATTAAACTTGTACTTGTATTTTTTCAGCTCATCTGAAGCGGTCATCAACTTTCTGTATAACTTCTCGGACTGGTCTGAGACACGATCGTAACGGACCTTCATTGTTTTGCCGTTCTTCTCTAATGTGCTAATCTCTTCACTGGAAAGAACCTCACCTCCAGTGGCTACCAAGTGACGGATCTGGTCCAAGCAGGTGCCCACAATTTGACCCCTGTCATCGATCTCATCTCGAATTTGCTGATAGAAACATAAATTGCAATAGTTAATAAATGTTGCATATTAAAATCAAAAGCATTTAAAAAATCATCATCATCAGCAACCTTGACCGTTATGGTCTGCTTTCTCAACTCCTCCACAGTTTCCCTGAGTGTCTCTTGGTTGGCCAATCGCTTCTCTACATCTCCCAACCAGTCGGTGAGGCTATGAACGGTTTGTTCAGTTTGTTTGTACTGTGCTTCCGTGGCAAGCTAAAAATTTGAAAATGAACAAACATTCGCATTATAGCTTTCACCCTTGGCATTCTAAAGTTTCCCCTAAGCATGTTAGATTGAACTTTTACAACAAGCAACTGAATATTATTAGACTGCAGCTTTTATCATTCATTTTTAGTCAGTCATACACTCAAAATCATCATAAATAAATAATAAAAATACGAAAAATAATAGTAATTTTTCATAAAAACATCACAAAATTCAGCATGCACAAAAATCATAAATATTTACATATTTATAATCCCATTGTTGTTTGGCGTTCAGGCGAGCAAATCATTTTTATTTTGCGATGCGCATTTAAATTTTCATTCCAATACTTTCTACGCTGTTAATCTTTAAACTACGCGAGCAAATTGCAACATCACTTTCCCTTGCTTATGCTTTACCCAGCATAGCAAAACAAAACCGGAAGACAAAAACAAATCACGTCATCAATCAGTTCGCACATCAATTCAAACGAAACTGTCAGCAGAAAGACCGCATGCGACTTACACTTTACATTTTGGCAACAATCTACAGACTTTCACCATTTACCGCATTTCCGTTTCCAACATTGATTGCCATGCTTGTTATTTTGCGAATTCATTGTCAGAGATGGAAACAAGAAACGAAAAATGTGTAAAGGCTGAAGAACACCCTGCAACAAGGATGAAAAACAGAAGACAAGACAGACAGAACAAAAAACCTAACAAATCAGACATAAAAAATAAGAAAGTTTAACAAGTTTTGAAGGGTTAATTTTTAAAACAGCACGAATTTGGTTTCACCAAATTTTATACACCACGTTTTAGCAGCTTTATCATGCAATGCGGTTATAGAGTCTTCAAAGCGCTTCCGTCGTAAGAATGAAAGCTAAATTTGTTACCAATTATTTATGGGTCAGGTAGGTCAGTATGAAATGTGAAATCGTGGAGTGAACGTGCATTTAAAAAATTGCACTTTTTCAAAACAAAAATATTTCCTTCGTGGTAAGTAAGTATAAAAAGGCAACTTGATTTTGTCAGCATTGTCATTCAAAAGCTGGGCGAAGGCCACGCAACTAAAACGACTATAATATGCTATAAAAGGACCAGAGCTCGGTCGTTTGCAATAAATAACCCCGATTTTTTTTGGAAACGTATAAAAATCACCGCCGTGCTTATTATTGCAGTCTAAAAAATTGTCAAAGCCAAAAAAATGTTCACTAAAAATGTATTTTAGCAGCAATTTTCAGGCAGGCCAAGGCTCATATCATCCATCTTTTTTTTACATTTGTTCAGCAGAGGAGCAGAATTTCTGCAGAAACCCGGTTTTAATTGGCTTACCCTTGCCTCTGCTGCCATCAAATATCCATTTTTCCAAGCATCCATCAGATTCTGCCGTGACTTTGTCACCGGATCTGTGAGATAGCCTTCCGTTCCATTGATAACCCCTTCTTCAAGAGCTTGTGCTAAACCAATGATTCTCCCCGTTTGAGGCTCTTTCACAACAGTAGTGCTTGGCTCAATCAACCCACTAGCTAAGCACTCATTCAAATTCTTGAAAGAATCTGAGCTACTATCATCATATGGATTCCTAAACTGACCATTCTCATTTTTATACAAGCCATAGTCTAATGCTTCAATCAAGCTAAGGGGAGTTCTCGGTGTAAGGAGGAGACCCTGTTCTACAGCGCCCTTTAGTGTCAAGACCTGATTATTTGCCGTGCTCATAACCGTCCCTTTCTCAGGATCTATTAGTGCTGCATTATATGCGTCCTTCAACTGAACCAGTCTCTTTTTCAATGTATCCTTCACCACAGCAGATGCTGGATCAATAGCGTTAATGTCCACAGCTTCTTTGAGTGTAATCGGAGAGTCTAATGAAGGGTCTGTGTACAATCCAGTTGAAATGTCCAAGAAGCCCTTTTCCCGGGCTTGATCGAATGTTATAGCTTCTCTGAGATAGATTACTGTGCCCTGGTCAAAGATAATGCAGAGGGGTTTCAACTTTCCAGTTTCCGGGTGGATAAGTGCTCGCTTGTTTAAGTCGACAAGGCCCACTTGAACACTTTCACGCAAGTTTCGATATGCGTCAGTCAATGGATCCTTGATTACTGCACTGCCTGGCTCAATCAACTCATTCACAATTGCTACTTGGAGGGGAACGGTGAGACTTGTTCTGGGATCGTAAAATGTTCCCCTTTGGAGATCAATGTAATTTTCCTTCAGTGCTTCTCCAAATGACACAGGTTTTGGAACCTTGATAATGATTCCCTTTGTGACAGCTTTATCTAATGTTACCGGCTTTCCACTACGTGCGTCCATGACGTGTCCTTTTTTCACGATTATTTCTTCATCATCTATAGCAGCTTGCAGTGACTTTATCTGCTGATTCTTCAGGTTTCGTACAGCGCTAATATGAGGATCTACCAGACCTCCTTCAACCGCTTTCTCCACATTTACCCAACCTCCCAACAGCGGATCCGCAAGGAGGCCAGTCTCTGGCAAGTACAGTTGTTCTTGCACAATGTCAACCAGTGAAAGTGGTCGTTCAGGTGTAAGGATGAATCCTTTACTTTTGGCAGCGACAAGACTCATGCTAACGTTTTTGTTCTCGTTATACAAACCCTGAATGGGATTGATTACACCACGTTCCACCGCCACGGGCAATTTCACGATAGCTCTTGTGCCCTCACTAGGTGGGCATTTGATGATGGATGTTTCTTCACAAATTAGATCTTCTTTGCAGGAATCTGCCAGAGTCAATTTCTTCCCAGTAGAAGGATGTACAAAACGCCCAGTTTTCTCGTCATACAAGCCAATCTTCAAGGCTTTGTGTAAACTGAATGGCTTTTCAATATCTAGAATGTATCCTTCTTCAACGGCTGTACTTAACGGCAACTTTGTGCTTAATTTTAATTGAGGAGTGCGAGATTCTACCGGGATTAACATCATTCCTTCCTGGCGATCGATAATGCCAATTCGGCAAGTTTCCACCAAACTCAGCACCTTTTTCAATTCTTCATCCCAGTAGCACGGCAAATTTGGATTGACCACTAATCGCCTAATAGCTTCATGAAGTGTAATGCGACGCCCAGTGTTAGGATCAACAATTCGTCCTGTTTGTTCAGCGTAGAGCCCCAGATGAATTGCCTTCTGCAGGGACAAGGGCATTTTACTATCCACTATGAGACCAGAGTTCAATGCTTCCACAAGTGGAACGATTGTGTTTGTTGTGAAATCAGTTACGGAACCGTCTGCTGGTGATACAAAGCCAGATTGGATAGCTTCCTTGAGAGGCATTTTCTTTACAAAGCCCTCACGAGTATCTTTCACATGTACAGAGTCAGAGTCTATGAGGTTCTTGTCAAGTGCTTGGTCCAGTTTAAAGTATGAACCGGATTTGGGGTCCAGAAATTCCTTCTGTTCTGGTTCAAAAATGCCTTTGAGAATACTTTCTGATAGTGAAAGTGGTTGATTAACTTCGATCATTGTGCCTTCCTCGAATGCATCTGGAATGCTGAGTGAATCTTCCAAAGAAATTTTAACGAGTCCATCGTCCAAGTTTACAATTTCATCATCGACGGCGCTCTGGAATGGAATAATTTTCTCAGTGGCAAAGTTTTTGACTACTGTTGTATCAGTACTAATTTGTTGTGACTCAATAGCATGTCGCAAAGGAATCTTTTCTCCAGATTCTGTAGTAATCGTGTTTTCCTTCGGATCATACATCCCAGTGTATACCGCTTCGGGAAGGCTTGTTTTCTTGGTAGGAGAAAGAAGGAGACCGGAAGTAAGTGCTTTCTCGAGAGAAACCTCTGCACCACTCGCTGGGTCTACAGCTTGACCAGTTTTTGACTTAATCAAGCCTTTCTCAATTGCCTCTGATAGAGTAATAAATTCACCAGTTCGTGGATCCTTGAATGTTGGTGCGGCACCATCAACTTCACCCCGAGAAATAGCTTCCTGAATTGTAATGGCTTCCGTTGGGCTTATTCGGATTAGACCACTGTCTGTATCATATTGGCCGAGTGCGACAGCAACTTGCAGAGGATAAGGTTTCTTATAATCCTCTACCGCAATTTTTGAATCGTGTTCAGGGGTGTTGTCATGCACCTCAGGTGGAGGAGGTGATGATTTTTTACTAGCCTGAGATCGGATTTCAATGGCTTTAATTGGACTACTTGGTGTAGGGGCAACCTGAGATGTCGGTTTCTTGTCGTCTTTCAGATTTTTCACTGCCTCAACGGCAGCCATTGCGGCAATAACTGGAGCTCCAACAACAGCTAACAATCCCAACTTAACGCCTTCTTTCAAACTTACAAGCTTCCCACTGGATGGATCCTTCACTTTCACGTTTTCCACGTTGACTTGTTCCTTCAAAGCTTCTTTCAAAGCTAGCTCTTTTCCCGTTGAGGGATCAATAACTGTTGCAGTGGGATCAAACATGCCTTGCTCTACGGCGTCGACTACACTCACCTCTTGACCAGTTTGAGTATTCAAAAGAGTGCCACTTGTTGAATCCACTTCCACAACCGGATTCACCGGTAGGGTCTCTCCCTGAATCAAAATCTTTTGAATGTCATCTTCATTTTCTGCTTTCACCACAACTTTCTTCGTTTCTTTCACCGCTTTCTCTGGTTCTGTGAACGTAACTGTACTGGAACTGACTTCAGACGAAGTTAATAATTGCACAGAGCCCTCAGTTGTTTTTATACTAATTTCGGGTTTAACTGTTTCTGGCATTGACAGCGTAATAATTCCTTGTTCAACAGCTTCAGCCAATGGAATTTTATTTTGAGTAGATGGGTCAGTGAAAGTACCATTTTCCTGATCGATCAATCCTTGGTCCAGGGCAGAGTCTAGTGGAAGGCTCTCTTTTGAGTCAGAGGTTGACTTTGGAAGTACCATAACTTGCCCCTTGTCTACAGCATCAGAAATAGGCATACTCTCTTGTGTAATTGGATTTGTGATGGTTCCCTTCTCCAAGTCAGCCAGCCCCCGTTTCAGAGCCGCTGGGATAGTCATTGCTACTGGTGGAAGATGATCATCCAATGGATGCTTGTAATCCTCATAAGTTCCTGATTCGACCGCTTCCAATAATGGGATTTCTTGTCCCTGAAAGTCTCTCAAATTTCCAGTGTCTTTACAAACAACGTTTTGCTCCACAGCGTCACACAGTGACATACGGCGTTTCGACACAGGATCGGTAACTGGAGACATTGGATGAAGAACTTCAGAAGCAATTGCTTCCGGAATGGTCAAGGACCCACCAGTTTCTGGATGAATAACCTTTTTCTCCTTGGGATCGTAGAGACCCTGACTTTTCAACTCTGGAACGGAGAGGCTTCTTGCCACAGGAAGACAAACGTTACCCTTTTGATCTAGAATATTTTTGACAAGTGCCTCATTGATTGTGAGGAGTTCTTGAGACTGAGGGTCTAGAATAGCCCCAGTATTCCCGTCTAGATTACCAACAACAATGGCTTCCTGAAGGGACACTTCTTTTCCATCAGGACCAACAAATGTATCCGGAGCGGAGAGAATTTTGGCAGTGGTACTGTCTACAATTCCAGAGGAGACCAGCTCACAAGGTGGGATTTTCATGCGAGAAATCTTCGTAATTATGATGGTCGTAGTGGTTGTTGTTGTGGTGGTAGTAATTACAGCCTCAACGGGGAAAACTTCTTCAGAAACTACTATTTGTTCCTTGGTGGGACTAATTTGAGTAATCTGTACAATATCTGTTTCTTCAATTGTTTGCACTTTCTCTATTTCTTCTTCTGGTCGTTCATAAACATTTTGGACTTGTTCCAGCGACTTCTTTGGAACTTCCTTTGAATCCTTTTCTTCTGTTAATTTATCGTACACTGTCTTGGCTGCTAACACTGGTGCGCCCAATACAACCACAGCACCAAGCTTCAGGGCATCCTTTAGACTCATACTAGAGCCACTCTTTCCCTTGATTTCTCCGGTATTTTTGTCAACGACTCCTTTCCTGATTGCTTCATTGATGTTCATTTCCTTACCAGTATCAGGATGCTTAACTTTTACTTGGGTAGGTTTCAGATCTCCTTCGTAAACCGCTTTCAAAACATCTAGTTCATCAGTTGACTCTGGTTCATCTAAACGAGAAGGTTGAGTTAAATTGTCTAACTGGTCTCTACTGACAGATGAATCAACAGGTAGCTCCGCCTTAGAAATTTCGTTTTTCTTGGTAGGCGAAGTTGCTGACACTTCAGAGCTCACTACTTCGGTTGAGTATTCCTGTTTAAGGATATCCGCAGACATTCCTTTTTCTTCTGACTTTGAATCTTGGACAGGTACGAGAGCATCGTCCGTACTACTTGTTGTAGTTGGAGTCGTGTCAATTGTTTCTTTTCCTTCAATGGTTTTTATTTCAGGAATTTCTGATATGGATCCGCTTTGAACGAGTTCTAAATCTTCTGGCTGAGTATTCTTATCGGTTGATTCATCACTTGATGCCCTTATGTCACTTGGCCCTTCCTCGTTAGACGATTCTTTTTCCTTCTCTTCGGCATTTGTATCTTTCACCGTTTTTTCTGGTTCTTTGAATGCAGCCGCACTAGAGTTGGCTGCAGCAGTGGGTTCAATAGGTGCCTTTTCTTCATAGTCATTAGTTGGAGATACCAATTCAGAAGATACGTTTTGTTTAGGCTCAATTTGTTCGGATTCACTAGTTGATGAAGCGATGTCTGTTGGCGCTTTTTCTACAGACTCAATTTCTTGGGATTCTTCGCTTGGTACGGTGGGCGCTTTCTCTTTTGAATCAATTTCTTGGGATTCATCACTTGGTACGCTGGGTGCTTTCTCTTTTGAATCAATTTTATGGGATTCATCACTTGGTACGCTGGGCGCTTTCTCTTTTGCATCAATTTCTTGGGATTCTTCGCTTGGTACGCTGGGCGCTTTCTCTTTCGAATCAATTTCTTTGGATTCATCACTTGGTACGCTAGGAGCTTTCTCTTTCGAATCAATTTCTTTAGATTCATCCCTTGGTGCTTTCTCTTTCGAATCAATTTCTTTAGATTCATCCCTTGGTGCTTTCTCTTTCGAATCAATTTCTTGGGATTCATCACTTGGTATGATGGGTGCTTTCTCTTTCGAATCAATTGCTTTGGATTCATCGCTCGATTGGGCGAGTTCTATTGGTGATTTTTCGTCGTGATCACTTTCTTTCAGATCCTCTGCTAATAAATTGGAGTCCATTGCGGGTTTCTCTTTAAGCTCATTATTGTCTTTAAATTCATCATCGTAAGTTGATGAATTGAAGTCAGCAGAAATTTCATCCAAAGTATCTTGTAATGGAATGTTATGTTTGCTGTTTTCCTCCTCGCTTATCGACTCATCAATTGTCTCTGAAGGAACCAACTCTTTAACTGTTGTCACAGTTGTAGTCTGTTCTGTAGACTCAGAAGTGGAATCGTCATCACCTTTTTCCGTACGTTCGTGAGCCTCTTGTTCGATGACTGATGTAATATGAATGTCTGGAGTTAATTTACTCTTTTCAGGCTGAATTACTTGTGGTTCTTCGGTAGCCTCAACAGGACTTTCTTCAACATTCTTTGACATTTTCTTCTCATCTGCAGGGGATTTTTCTTTTGTTATAGGATCAACATTAATAACGTCTTCGCTTTCGCGAAGATTTGGCTCCACGGTCGTCGTAGGCTGGTCAGGAATTTTATCGGAGATGGCCGGTGACGTAGCAATACTCTCAGAATCAGATGTAGTTTGAATATCTGAGACAATTCGCTCTTCTAAGGTTGCCTTTTCAAGTTTATCCGACTTTACTTTTTCATCTTGAGTATCGTTATCTGATTTTTGGAAATCGGTCTCATCCTGTACCTTCTTTGAATCTTTAACTGGCTCGGTTTCATTTACTTTGGTTGGTTCTTCAGGTACAACTGTGATATCTGCTATCTTTTCCAATTGGGTCTTCTCATCTGCCGGAAGCACCTTCTCAATGCTTGCGCGTTCTAGTTCCTCAGTGGTAGGTACTTGCCGTGCTAATGGATGTTCGGTTGTGATGCTGGACACTGCCTCTGGGGTAAGTTGCGCCAAATCCGTTACAGTGGCTTCAATTGGAATCGTAAGCTTAGGATCGGGCTTATTTGTGACATCTGCATCAATTTCCTGTGTTGGAGGTTTGTGTTCGTGTGTGGTTTCTTCAGAAGATTTTATATCCCCTTGTGATGGTGGTATCACTTTCTCTAATGAAACCGATTTGCTTTGAGGTTCTTCACTCTCACTTTTCGTCTGTTCGAATACTTTCTCCTTCTTGTCTTTTTGCTTTTCAGCAGTTGTGTTATCCTTACTGTCCTTCTTCAAACTTTTGACTGCATCAGCAGCTGCCATTGCGGCAAGAACTGGGGCTCCAACCACAGCCAGTAAGCCAAGTTTTAGACCTTCCTTCAATGAAACCATCTTTCCAGTTTTCGGATCTTTTACTTTCACCGAATCACTAGAAACTTTTGAACCAACATCTGAGAGTTTTATTTCCTGTCCAGTTGTAGGATCTATTAGTGGAGCTTCAGTTGTAATGATGCCTTGTTCCAAAGCAGTATCAATGGTATCATTCTCCAGGTCAAGCCCAATCTTTTGTTGAATCTCACTTTCTGATTCCAATTCGGGAATTTCTGAATGTAGTTTTGGCATGCCCTTCTCCTCGGATTTTGATGGAGAAGTTTTTTCTATTATAACTGAATCTACTTCACTTTCTCCAGAAACAGAAACAACATTTTCAATTCCGGCGTCTTCAAGTTCATCCACTGTGGGAGCTCGTCCAGGGAACGACTTTACTGATGGAATTTTGGGTTTTGGCTTTTCAGGGATACTATGTGATTCTTTTTTCGGTGCAACGGTTGACTTTTTGGTGGTATCCAAAGGCGGTGTAGTAGATGCTTTGTCTCCACCGTCGTCTTTTAATTGCCTAGACGGACTAGTTGGTGGTGATGTTTGCGGGACTTTTTTCAGAACTTTCTCAGGAGAAGCTTTTGGTTTTGCGGGTTTGAATATTATGAAATTTTCATCTGTATCTTTGTCACTGTCACCAGAAACTGGTGCAATCTTTTCCATGCCGGCACTCTCAAGTTCGTCAACCGTAGGGACTCGACGTGGAGAGGATTTTTGATCAGGGATATCAGACGATGGACGTTGTTGAATGCTTTCTTGTTTCATCTCTAAAACATCTTTTGACATTTCCTGAGGATCAGATGAAACTGGTTTTTCAATTAAGCTTTCAGATGGTGCTGGAATATCAGAATTATCTTGCGATATCTTTGCTGACCGTTCTTCTTCAGTAGTACTCAATGATGTTCTCTGAGGTTCAGTTTTGAAATTATCCTCAGAAGAAAGTTGCAAATTCTTGGGATCCTCAGGTGCAATTAATAATGCGTTATTCTGACCTGGTACCGCTGTCGTCACATCAGACATTTTTTCCTGTGGCTTCTCCACCAAGACATCCTCGGATGGAAGAGTTGAGGAACTTTTGAGTACTTCTTCATGAGAAACTGGGGATGCCTCTTCAATCTTGGGTTGAATTATTGACTTCTCACTTTCACTGGGCAAATCTATCTCAGCAAACGTTTTTTCCTTCGATTCCGTAGGAATAATATCAATTATTTCAGTCGTTACAGATATCGGCAATTTTTCAGTGTCTCCTAACTTTCCCCCACTTGTAGCAAGCTCGTTTTCTTGAGCAACTGTATCAAGTTTTGTCTCAAATGTAGAAATGTGGACGGTTTCTTGTGTGTCAGTATTCGGGAATTTTTCTAGTGAAAGTTCTTGACTGGGAGCAGGAGTTACATGTGGGGCACTTATCTTTTCTTTGGTTATCACAGACGGTTCGAGTCTTTTGTCGGCCTCTCCTTTCTTTAGAGTATCTGATTTACTCGTATCTTTTTCGGAATCGCTTTTTAGTTTTTTACTTGGATGTTCAAACGAGTTATCTTCTCTATCATCCAACTTTGTCTTTTGGGATGACACTGGCTTCATGGGCTCGTGCGACTTGTTTACATTAGTATCGTCTTCTGGAACTCTAAGAATAACTAGACATTTGTCAATAGCTTCCTTGAGTGTAAGTGCTTTCTCTCCAGTAGCCAAATAGTGTCCTGTGCCATCCAAAATTTGTTTTTCAAAAGCCTTGTCCAACGTTAATGTTCTTGTCATTACTGGATCCACTACCTCGGCGGAAGTGGGATCAATAATTTTGAAATGCATACATTCTTCGAACGAGACCAGTCTGTCACTGCCAGGAATTATGAGCATTCCATGAATCGGATCAAAGAGTTTTCGATCAATGACATCTGCCAGCTCCCAGCCTTCCATAGGTAAATGAAGAAGTTCTCTGTTCAACCCCTCCACAAATATGGTTGGTGTCGAAGGTGGGACTAGGCTGGAAGGAAATATTTCGCTGTCCACTTGTTCCAACCGGGAAGTCCGATCTAAATCTAGTGTCTTTGGGAATATAGGAGTGTTGTAGCCAGGAGTCTGAGGTCTTTCTTCAGCAACTTCGTCAGTGGTCAATTGCCCACTGTTGATTGCTTCGTCAATTGTTAGCATTTCTCCTGAATATGGACTCGTAAATATTCCAGTGGTTTCATTAATCAGTCCTCTCTCAAGAGCGTCCTTCACCGCAATTGTTTGATATTGAGATGTGATCTCTTTCGAAAGCCCTGGGAGTGTTTGACGAATAGTTCTTGTTACAGTGGTCGTTGTCAAATTGATATTGTATAGTCCCTTTAAGAAATGAGCTTTGTCCTGGTCTAAGGATCCGCTTTTGACAGCGTGGTCCATTGGAACAAGTGATTTCCTTTTAGTGTCATACACTTCTCCAGATGGAAGCATTGCTTTTTTTACTATTGCTTCCAAGACATTTTCTTCTTTTCCGTCATCACTAAATAATCCGCTGTTTCTCCTTAAAGTTTCTCCAACTTGAGGTGATACTGTTTGCTTCTCAATAGCTTCATCCAAAGACATTTCGTCAAAATTATTGTCTTTTAATTTCACTTGGCCTTTTTCATCAGTCTGAACAATGACATGCTTGTCCATCGCATCACAAACAGATATAGGTTTACTGGTTGTGTTACTGTCTTTTAGGCAAGGCATATCAAAAATGGAAGTTCTCCTGATGCTAGACAACATCCCCCTATCGTTGGCTTCGTGCAATGAAAGACTTTCTCCGGAAACGGTGTCTTTTATGTTACCCTCTAAAGTGGCGACGCCTTTGCAGACAGCTTCTTGAAGACTAATTAGCTGACCTTCCTTCGTGTCACTGACAGTTCTGGAATCTCCATCGAGGAGTCCAGTAATTAGGCACTCGGTGATTGTCGCAGATTTTCCCGTAACTGGATCTTTTATCAAAACAAGCTGGTTTTTGTCCGACACCAAATCAGCTTCACAGCAGTCACGTAAGCTCAAAGGTCTCATGATAAGGCCTTCTCTTCTCGCCGAATCCAATGGAATTTGATTATTCCATGTTCCAGTCTTTTCGTTTATCAATCCACTCTGAACTGCATTGCCAAACGTAATACGCGCTCCAGAAGAAGGATCGACTACTTCTGTGAATTCTGGATTTAAAATACCTCGTTTGATGCTTTCGTCGATGGAAAGGAGTTCCCCGGAGAATCGGTCGTAAATCTTGACACGGGCGTCAGTAGGAGTGGAAGTGGTTCGTACTAAATTCTGATCAAGCAAGTCGGAGAAAGCACTACCTGGCAAATTAGCTACAGGTCCCTGAGCGGAAACGAGATTTTGTTCAAATGCAACAGCTAATGGCAATGATTGGGAAGATGATGAATCTGCTTGTGGAATGGTCAGTGTGAGAGTATTGGGATCTAATGCGCCTACCTTAATCAAATTAACAAGAGTAGGTGCTTGTTTAGGCTGTTCTACAACGATTTGATCACGTTCTACCTCTAAATAAAAGTGTGTTTGTGGATGCTGATATGCTACAGAGGACACAGTAGATGATGATGGCTGCTCATCAACGGAGGAAGCAGTAGAAAAGACAGCAGGAGGAGCATCTGAAGAAGTAGTTGTGCCACTCTGAGAAGAGAAACGGAAGGGAGAGAAGAAAACAGTGAGAAAGAAATACTTAAAATAAAGTCGATAGTGAACAACTGAAAATGGATGCAAAGATTAGAGTTTTCCTTAACAAATTTCCATGCTTTGTTTGACCTACAAATGTTGAGAAAATTTTGCGTTGAGTGTAGTACGAAAACAGGACAATATAAACTAGGGACTAGGGACTTTCTATAGGAATAAGGCGCAACAGTAGCGGCGGAATTGAAAATGGAGACAACGCTTACCTTTTGCCTGACGTTTAGCCCAAGCTTAATTGCTTGCTCAGCCGAGATCGGTTCACCGGTTTGTGGATGAATATAATTTCCCCTGCTTAGATCATAATAGCCCATTTTGATAGCGTCTAGTAGTGTTAGTTCAGCTCCCGTTTGGGGATCCACCACCCCACAAGTGCCCATTAGTTTGTGGAGGATCCCAGCGTCAAGATAACCTAGCTCTGCAGCTTGTTGCAGGCTCATTCTTTCACCAGTTTTAGGATCAACAAATTGACCAGATTTGATGTCTATTAGTCCGCACCCAATCGCCTGAGCCAGAGTCAACGACTCTCGAGTTAGTGGGTCTAGAACTAGAGGAACTTGTGTGGCAGTTTCCGTTGAGATCCCTTCCTCAACCTTTTCCACCCTTTTAGCGGAACGAATTTGAGTGAAGCGAAGACTTGCACCACCTGCACCGTTGGTGGTAGTGCTGGCAGTGGTAACGTTAATCTCAGACTCTGTATTGCCGTTGGTGTGAGGGGTGTTGTCGCCGTTTTTCAGGGTGGTGACGGAACGTTTTTTCGGGGTCGGACCACTCCCAGGACTGAGTGTAATTGCCGCGGATGACTTTTGCTGCACAAAATCAGTCTGATCTTCCGAGTAGCCTTCAAGGAATTCGCTGTTTGGAAAACGTTAAGAAATATCAATAAAATACCATTTACACTAAGGTTTTTTTTCACTCTGATGAAAAATACTTACCCTAAGGGACTTGTTGAGTCACGAGGTAACATGTGCATACGATAAGTTTTAATTGGACTAGGGGCAGGTACTTTGGCTGAGGCGGGCTAAAATATAAATGAATAAAGATAGTTTAATATAAATTTATTAAGATAGATAGATTGCAGAATAATTTCTTCATCAAAACTTACATCAAAGGTAGGGTCCTCTTGCCCCGCGATAACAGCTAGCTGTTGTATTCTATGGTATAAATTGTCAACTAGTAACTGGTACTTGAGATTCAAGAGATCGAGCTCTTGGATTATCACTTCTTCGGCTGACTGTATCTTCGCCTTTTTGACTAGGCTTGCATCCAAACTTGGATGAATGTCTTGCATGGTGTCTCGGAAAGTTTCCACCATTGTATCATATCTCTACGGGGGGTAAGTACATTTGATGTTAACATTAGGGTTAGCAGATATCCCATATTTTATTAATATGAAAAAATAAGAGAGTTAAAAAAATGAGAAAAGCAAGAACATAAATTTTTACAAAGCACCACCACCAAACATTTCTCCCATCCATCCAGACACCAAGTTGCATTATGTAAAAATGTATATTGAGTTAACATAGTGCAACTTTTTTAAATATAGTATATATTTTTTTTTTGTATAAATGGATTAATGTACGGTACTGTACGTGTTACACTGATGTAAAAAAATTTAGTATATATTGATCATTTTAGTGAAATCTTTTGTCATTGTGTCAATTAAAATCAATTTGTAAGGTTTTTGTAAGATTTTTGTAATTTCAAGTGAGTATTTAAGTTATTACTTGTATTAAAACGTTAAAGTGAATTTACAAAAAAAACATTTCTCGTGAGAAAACTCCTCGTTAGGAGAATCTTTGAGCTTACCTATAGGTTTTCATTATGTTTAAGAACGCAAAACGTGCATTGTTATACGAGACGTGCACAAGTGCATACCTAATATATTTGCTGAAAAATGAATTATTGTGTCGTACTGATTGATAATGGGATACTTTATCGTGCCACACACACAAAATCATACGCATTGCATACAAGATAATGATTTGCTCTCAAAAACAACAACGGCCAACAGACATTTGACATTCACTCGGCATCAGGCATCTTTGAATATGAAAAAAGCACAAAAAGCCCCAATCTCCAGATAACAAAAGAAATTTGCACGTACCCTGGCTTCCTTTGCCAGCCTAGCACCCTGCGTATTGACTTGTTCGATGGTGATCTTTTCTTCAATCACACTGTTGTAAAGCGTCTGCAATTTAGAAAACACATTCAACATTAGGATGTTTCTGGCCATGCAAAGAATGCTTTTTTGTACTTGCTGAATTCTCCATACCATGTGAGGATTAATTTTCCTTTTGGCACCGGATCCTTCCACCAATGGAAGACTTTTGGCTTTATTATCAACGGTATCTAACCAATTCATCTCTGTCTGGTAGGAAGTATTGTAACGGGACGCGTGTTCACTAGTAACTTCTACGGTTCTAAGTCTTTCAACAACTTGGCTGCAAGCTGACGTCCACCTCGTAGCAGTACGATGTACCTCATCTTCCAGTTTCTCCAAGTCTGGGTGTCTCTTTTGGTTGGTTCGAGACTTTTCTGTGACTCTCCTTACATTCTTGGTGTCTTCAATCATGCGATCTACTTTGTGCTGATGGGCTTGAGCAGTATTTTGAAGATTGAACAGGTCATCAGAAACTCTTTTGATTCCATCGTCGTCGATGGGTAGGTTATCGTAGGAGGATAATTTCATTTCGAATTGGGAAACGTATGTGTTGGTCTCTTCAAGAGAGCTCAACACAATCTCGACACACTTGAGACGCTCAACATACAAATGGGATAAGCTCCAGATTTTTTCCCACTTTTCCACAACACGATCCAACTTGGTTTGTAAAGCGGCAGTTTTCTGTGGAATGCTGGCGTAAGTGCGCTGAACACTTTCAACACGACTCTCATACATTTGTATTCTGGATTCGAATTCCTTGTGCTCAATCACATATCGCTCGAGATTGTCCTGAAAGGATAGCCACATGGTGAGAGGAAATTAATAAAATTAAGCTGATTATTAAAAAATTAAAATTACCACATCTCGAGGGATAGGTGCGTTGACACGTGATGTTAAGGTTCTTTCCAAATCCTCAAGGTCGCTTTGAAGCGTTGTGACCTGATCAAGGAATACTTTGCTGGTGTTCTTGGATTCTGTGAAATATAGCAGGTAATCAGTTAGTATTTGTTTAAAAAACATTCATTTATAGCTACTTAAAACACTGTTCATCCTTACTTTCAGCTTCCATTGCTCTTCTTTCAAACTCGTCAAAGAGTCGATTTACTTCATCTATTTCTCTTCGCAGTCTTCTTAGCGCAGGATCAGTAGGGTCACCCTCCTGAATCAACTTGTCAGCATCTTCATTGAGTGCCTTTCTGATTGCAATTCGTTGTTCTGATCCCATAGCCAGGAATTGAGCCAGGTCCCAACTCTTGACCACCTTGATAGTGGCAAAGATCATGTTTTGGCGCATTTTCAATTGCTTCTTTTGCCACAGTGTTACCACTCTATCGTATTGCCTTCTGAGTCTCTCAGCAGCATCCAGAGATTCCTTGTCGGGTGGAGGACTCAGGAAGCATACGCTGAAAACGCACAAATAATGAACTGGAGTGAATACGTTTTCGAGATTGATGGGTACAACATCAAGGGCAAAGTTGGAGTGACCAAGAAATGTACATATAATCATTCGTCAGAGTTGCCTACCTGGGAACCATGCCCTCCAATCCGGACGAATTGGTTATACGCCATCTTACGCGCTGGCTATTGTCGCGAAGCGTACATCTTTCGTCCTTGTTGATGACCATTTGTTGCTATAAAAGTAATGATACATTTTACGGTTTTTTGTTAAGTAATGTGTCACAAAGTATCAAATCAAAATCACTTTTGAGCTTACATTATTTTGCTTGTAATTGCAAATTGCGGTCACAGTGAGTGGTTGACTGATATTCATCTTCCTCTGCTTCAATGGAATGATTTCTCTACTTTGGTTGCTCAAACTCTGAATGATCTCACCATACTTGGTCAAGTCCTCACGGAGCTCTTGCATTTCCTTCAACAACAACTCTCCCTCGTCGAGACTAAAGTCTGACTTGCTAAATACTGTGTTGAGCATCTCTTCCTTTCTCGCAATCGTTTGCTCACACTCTTTAATATCACTAAAATACTGCTGATGAGTAGCCACGTGCTTCAAATGTGTTTCGAGGCAAATGGTCAACTGAAGAAGCCAGGCCCATTGAGTTTGCATTGCTGACATGTAAGTTTCAATACACTTGGATGCGGGATGATGTTGAAGTACTAAGGACTCTCCACGATCTTGCACGGCATTAAATTGAATCTCTCTTTTGACAAGTTCGCTCATCAACGCCTACAAAGGAATACAAATGACATTAATAACTTTGCAATAAAACAAAACTTTGCTCACAAAATTCCACAGGAAACTTGCCTGTCCTCCATCACCAAAACAATGCTGCATTAAAGTTTTCGAATTAATAAATTTACGCCTTTAAACTTTCAAGATATTAGTATTTAAAAAAGTGGATTGGAGCTATTAGACTAACCTCATAATACTGTTCAACTTCAACCAAGTTCAAGCTCTTTGAGCTCCAATCCCTAGTAATTTCCCGTTCCTCTTTCTCACTCAGCCAAATAAGCTCGTTTGTGGCACTTTGTACGAAATCCATAAGGGTTTCAAGATCCGCCGTCCTCTTCTTCGAAGCCATGAGCAACTCAGCATAGGACTTCTGGACACCATTCAGGTAGTTAATGTAAAGCTGAAGCTCATCCCCGTGGAAAGAGCTTTTTGCTGAAGAGCACTTGTCCACACTACTCTGGAACTTTTCAATGGCTCGGTGTTCCTTGTGCTGTTTCTCAAGCTCAGCTTGAACGGATGGAAGATCACTACCATAATCAGCGTCAAGAAGTTGTTTTTGTTTCCCCTTAATCCAATCCCCGACTTCCTGAAGAAACCGGAAATGCGAGTTGGTCTCCACAAGACGGGTTTCCAACACAGTTTTTGACATGCGTGTTACAGACTTCTCTTCGATGGGGAAGGAAATAGAGGCGAGGACGGAAAGGAGTCGATTGTGCAAAAGCGTTCTTATGCTGATCCAGCGTTGATGCAAATGTTGCACCCTTATAAATTCAAAAACCAAAAATTATTGTTTCCCAACTTCATAACCTTAAATATATTTAAACTAAAAATTTAGTTTGTCATACATCTTATGGATTTCTGAAGCTTGATGATATCTGGCGTCTCTCAGAGTCTGAGCATCAGTGAACATGGACTTGATATTATCCTCAGCCAGCTGCATGTCACGCTCCAGTTGGTCACAGTTGTGTTTGGCATCTAATGGGTGAAGTCGATCAATTCGTTTGGCCTCTTCTTCAATTCGTTGTTCAATTTCGTCCAGTCGGAGCTCAACCTGCTTTGCTTCTCTGTGAACCTTTTCAGCAAGTCTTTGCAATTTTTCGAGCTTCTTAATTTCTTCGTGAACTGCTTGATCTTTCTCTTGATGAGCCATCATTAAAATTTGCCAGTTTTTCTCGATATTCTCAATGTGTAGCTCCCTATCAATCTCTCCGTCCCGGAAGTGTTTCTGTGTAATCGATTTCCATTTTTTTACCATTCTTCTAGAATCATGCATAATATTTATTTATGTGCGATAAAATAGTAGCTCACCTCAACATCCCTAAAGAGATGAGCAAGTCGCTGCTTGTCATGATTTCTGGGTGGAACTTCTTCCACACGAAACCGTGTCATCTCTGCAGCCATTCGCCTCATTTCAATGAGTGACGATGAGAAATGCCGGTCTTGCATTACACTAAGATTCTGACGAATCCATGTGTACAGGACACTAGCAATCTCCCTGTATTCCTCCCACTTCTTTTGCGAGTCGGTGTCGTACAAAGGATGAAGACGTGGTGGCTCAGGGAAAGCATCGTACAGGGATGAGATGTACGTGATCAAAGACTTTTCATCGGGTTGCGGAGTATCCACATCTGTAATTTCGCAAAAAATCCATTTTTTATCATTTGCATTAAACCAATGACCTGCCAAATTTGGAAATTTCTTTCCTTGACTCGAAGGAATTACACAATTCTGACAAGCAGCATTGTAACATATTGTCATTATACTTATTGCAAAACGCTACGAACAGTCTATCAATTAATTTTTTTTCATCTCCCTTCTCCTCTCAAAGTAGCGGCATTTTATTTGTCTTATTTGCCTTGGCTGACAAAAAAAATGTTTAACAAAAATTGTACCAACTTGAGCAACAGCAGCATTTCATTTCATCGTGCCTTGGTTTATTTTATGATGATAGGTATATCTACCAAATCCATCAAATCTACACTAATCCTCATTAAAAATGTGATAAAAAATCCATCCGCCATAAAAGGTATGACACAAACAATGCGCCACGACAATAATATATTTAATGATAATGCATATTATAGCAAAGCTTTTTGTGCTTTTACAAGCTCCTTGCTAATGAATAGAGATTGAAAGCCGCTCTACGACCAATAATGTAGTAGTGCCATCACGATACACAAATATATCCTTGCCAAAGTGTGTGAGTAAATATCCATCTCATGTCATTTACACCGATATACTACAGTAACAATGAGCTTATATGTCTAGTTAGTTATATCATGGTAGGTACACTTTCTTTCCTTAAAGACCTATTGCCAAGAATAGCTTTGAATGCATAAAATAAACAATGCATCAATTCTTATTTTATTAGTACTTTGCGTTCGACATGGATTGTTCTGCGTTACTAATTAAATTGTACAAATTCAACGGGTGGCAACAGTTTAGAAATTATTGGGCTGTATAGGTCCTAATATTCCTTTGATATAAAAAATACATACACGTATAAGTATTAATTATTGATTACAGTCAAACTACAGTATATGTGAGTCATCGTCACTCTGCATTAGCCGTTATTCAAACGTGAATCTACTCCTCCACCTCATTACTGCTAAGTTTTGTTCGGCATTTAAAAAGTTTTCTTTCAATATACAATGATGATTTTCTGATCACTTTCATTCATTGACACATACTACGGGGTAATAGGTATTTAGTATGCTATACAAACTACGCAAAAAACTCTCTCCTTGAGACGTACTTCGTATGAATGACGAGGACATTTAGTATATGTATCTCTGTTGACAAATGCATGAATACCTACAAGATTTGACATGGTACAAATTGACAAAAAGTGGTACTCAGCTAGTAACATAACGCAATAATTATAATAAACTAAAAGGGATAGATTGAGAATGCAACAGTGATAACAAAAAGCACGAGTTGCCATATTTGGGCACATTTTTTCGACAATAATTTGAGTGTAAACACGCCTAGAATGCAATATGGCACGACGCACGGTGATAACGACAATATTACACAGCTCAGCGTCGTCGTCGGTCGCCAGTGAGCTAACATCAACATATTATCGGCGCTGCTTTTACAATGCGTGAGCACATTGGCAACGGTATAGTTGGGGTCCTTCCGATGTGGATTTAGTCAACTAAACCTTATTTATCTAGCAAATCCCTAGAATAATCACAATGATATTGCGAATGCTGATAGCTATTTTAAGTGTGTCACATCCTCAATGAAAAATGATTTGTTGTCCCTTCTATGGTTAGGCTAGGTTATGTTATGAGGGGAATCAAATTTATCAGTCTGAGGAGTTGGTTCTGACAAAACCAAATTTGCAGTATCAACTGTTCAAAAATGCCATGCTATATTGATTCGTAATAATAGATATGTGTGTCATGTGCTATTTTATTCTCCACAAGATGTTCACAAATATTCATACCTTCAGCATCCAACAATCGAGTAACACCGCAGTCACGCTCTGCCACGGTGAAAGCGTTCTCCAACCTTTCCCTTGTGCTTCTCCGTTGGACAGAACGCCAGTCAACGAGGTCTGGTCGGTTCCGATGGATAATTGCATTGAAGGCCAAGCCATCACGCCAAGATGACGTGAAGTTGTCCACACGGACTCCTGGGTATTTGGCAGTGGATTTTTGAGCCCATTTAAGTAGCACATCTTTAGCGGAGACATTCTCTTCCATGCCCACCACAATATCGGATATCTAAACGGACAAATCATCATACAAATGTTATACATTTTCATAATAAACAAAACTACATACGCATTTCATTGTTGCAAGCTTATTATGGCGTATACTTAACGAAGCAAACCAATTATTTATAATCACGGATAGCATCATGTCATCATATTCTTTATTATTAAACAGCCAACTCGTAGACTGGTTGCATAATTTCCACAGACAGGAAACCAAGCTCACAAACAAATTGCATTTGTTGTTCGCTTGAAGGTCATGTAATCACAAGATAATCATACACATACTGTGATGATTTGTCAGTGCAAGGTACATATGGAAAATAATACTTCTTTTTATTATCTCCATACTTCATCTTCACATCATCCTGTAAGTAAAAAGAAAGGCGAGAATTCTACAGAACAGGCCTTGGAAAATGCTACAACACAACAAACCACCTTGCCTCTATTTATTCATGACGTAATTCAAAAATACCTCTAGAATAAAATATGTTTTATAAGTAGGCAAATATGACTTAACGAAATTCACGACCGTCTTGATGATAATGATGACTAAATGAGTTGTAATTCGTATGCTTATCCATACATGAACGATGATCTCATAACACTATGGCTTGTATAATACAGACATTTAAAAAACATAACATCCTCGCCTAACAGAAATAATCTTGAAAATCCTTTTTACAATTTTTTAAAAGCGTTAATAAAAATTCAAACTGGCAAATTGATACTCATCTTCACTTTCAAATGGGCATCATCCAGCACGGTTCACTTTTTGCTGATCTGCATACGCAAACAATAATATTCACATCTCATACTTTATTCCATCATATTTGAATCAGGAAAATGTGTCAGGAACAATTGAGATAGGGTAAAAAATATTTAAGAACGCAGTATACCTTATTGGTACACGGTTTAATAGGTATCTGTATTTTTAAACTCTCGTTTATTACGGGATGGGCTCTGTATGTACAATATATTGGCAAAGATAAAACCTTTTTTATTTCTGCATTACATGAGAACAAGTGATGCATTGTTTATTGATGTTTTTATTTTTAGTCCTTCAAACGGCAATTCTCACTTTGTTGTTTAAACTACTAGGGAACTAAAAATATGTACCTTGATAAGTAATCGTGTAAAGCAATAATGACTAATGATGGTAATGGGTGTATCCAATATCCAACTTATTTTCAGCGTACCAAACGCATCGTCGTATTTGGTGGTGGATAGATAATTAAAGAGGAATTATAATCAGCGTGAGAGGGTGATTTGAGTCTGCGATGAAATTTTAATGGAATTCAATGTTTAACTATTTAAGAAAGGGTTGCAACTTAATACTGGCACAAGCTTTAAATCATTAATCAGTATACGCATACATACGCTTATGAACCCATTTTCAAAATAAAAATCTAAGTACAATAGACAATGAGGTTGGTTGTTACTGTTTTGCACCAACAACAATATGGTACTTAATTGATAAACTAAACCACAATGCCAAAATTTTGAATATTTAAGCTCATCGTTATCAAGTGACAAATAAAAGTTTAATCGACAGCCTTCAACATTTTTTGTCATGTTCAATATCAGTTTTATGTAGCTGTTTACATTCATAAATTGTGCGTAACAAAGTGACGAAGTAAAGTATGCATAGCCACTTGACATACATAATTTACATTTGCCATCGTTTACCACGATCTATTTAACACATTGGTCTTTTATTATATATTTGTCAATGATCAAGCAATAAGTTAGATCATGGATGCGTGATGCGTGCCAATGTTCTTCTACTCGAAAACTGGACTCACATCGCAAAACAAACAAATAAATCTCATTCCGAAATCATTTCCTTTAATAAGCCTCACGAAACGTGCCACTTCTTCCGTACAGTATTATTTTTATACCAAAATTCTCTCGTTTCATCGTGTATTGACAAATGACGAAAGAATAAATGGGATTCATGATCATAATTCCCCAATAAATACAACGCGTAATAATGAAAATATGAAATTGTTCTACGATAACAATTAAGTGTGCAAGTGGAAATTACCATACACTCAATATAATGTAACAATCGTGTTTTCATTAGCATACAATAAACCTAGAAAATGGGAAAAGAGCTATTGAGGTTGAGGTAGCGAATCATAAATCAACAAATGCCGTCATTACACTAAAATAGTTCAGTTTTGGTGGTTGTCAGACCTTGAAACTGTGATTCTAATGAGTCTATTCTCCAAATGAAATATTTTGATTGAAAACGTTTTAAAAACACTTTTTTTATTTTAAAATTCCTTAATTAATACCTTGCGGGCTCGACTATCATGACCTGTCCACCCATGATGACGGTGATGGTGATGATGCCCATTACTGCTTCCCACCTGTGTCATAGAAGTGTAGCTTTCCTTTTTAGCACTACTACTTCTGGACCTAACTTTCGCCCCATTACTACTCGAATGGGGGATACCAACATCATCCAATTCATCCTCATCCGTAGTTCCCCAAGGTGTTCGTACAACGCTTTCGGAAACAAAACGCTGTGGTGTAGAAATTTCCTTTCCATCTTTACCCGTTTGTGTAACAACACTTTCGGTGACAGTTCTTTGTTCACCTCTTGTTAGCGTTGTTGTTTTCCTTATGATTTTTCGCGTTATGGACTTGAGTCCACCCTTTCTTGCCACTCGATTTGTGGCTGATGCTGTTCCATGAGATTCAGTGTTTAATACTCGCTGTGTTTGAACCCGGTGAATATCGCCATCGGCGCCCGTATAGTTACGGCCATATTCAAACATTTCATCTTGATTTGGATTTTGATTCACCGCATCTGGGTCCGCTTCTTCGCGGGCGGCTTGTATGAAGAGGCGGGGGCCTCGAACAAAGTGATACATTGACATTTTTCCGGTAAAATAAACGATGATGAGACGATGACGTCTTCAGGAAACTATCTGCCTCTTATTTTCCTGCTGATTTTTCTACCTGCTGCCCTTAAAAGGACTTAAACAGGGATTTCCTTGTGAAATTCGTGATACGTAGTAGTAACCGCAATAAATTAATGCCATGTATTATTCTATGCTATGCTGCAGTTTTGCATTGTTATATTTTATTGCTACAGTCTAGCAATAAAAACGTTAAACCGCCTGCCACTGCTTTGCTCAACCATAATAATACCATTGCATACATCAACATCATCAACTTCTTCGTGTTTTAACTGTTATTTCCCATGAACACTACTCTTATCTGATTTTAAAAACTGGATGTTCTGCTGTTTTTTTTTCTTTCTAAAACATTTCACACAGGAAGAAGAGCGAATAAAGTACAAAGAGTTTTGCTGCACTACTTCATATTGTACATATTGTATTTACACCATTCATATTTTTATCTCTACTAATTTCAACATTTTAACAAGAAAATTCGATTTTTCATTCTTTTCTTCTTGTATACTTTTCTTTATCAGTTCACACTCACTCGCTCATTCAATTGATTTTTTCTGCGTTGTTGCGTACAAATTCTATGTCTAACACACAAAGAAAGTTTCATAGATTTACACTAGAATTTTTGAAAGGAATTATCTTCCTTAAAATGTCCACTATACCACACGTTTCACCATCATCATGGCATGTACGTTGAAAGACAGGAGCAAAGACAACCGATATTGATTGACCAAACCTCTGAAGTGAACTGAGGACGGAATGGCCATAAAATATAGATTTTCCAACAATTTAATTTTAAGTACGAAAAATAGCTCCAGTCTGTTTAACTGCTGAGGGATTCATAATGTTGACGGCGAGGTGATGTTAGTAAACATGCATAAAACATCACATCATCCTTTGAGGCGACCACCATCACAAGAAACTGCCGACAGGCATGCACATTACAATGCTATATTAATGCAGATATGTGTCGCAGTAAAACACAGGCTCATATTATACAGTCATAATTTTTACTGCATTATCTCCCGTACAATTTTGCACTAATTATATAGTTTTGCATTTACAATTTGCAAATGCGTCTGATTTTCCTCCTTTCTTCAAGGAAGAATGCTTGGGTCGCCTGCTAATGTGTATTACTGGGTTACTTATTGTTAGTGCATTCATTCCACGAGCAATAGTAATTACTTTTTAGCATCGTGTCAGTCCTTTCACACTTTTATGCAAATTCAGTTTTTTAATATTTAGATTTGCCATTTTTTCCAATTATGAACTCAGATTTATAGTTTCACCCTGAAGGAACAGTAGCAGCATCAAGCAAAAATTATATATCTTTGTGTACAAAGGCATCAAGTGAAGCCATCAACTCAAGATGGGTTGGAGATGAAAAACAAGAGTGTCTAATTAAAGTTGCTGGGGTGGTCACACACATCATATATTTTAGAAACTCACAAACAATAATATCACATAAAACATGACCATATCACTCTACACCACCGACAACACCAACTCCTCCTCCGCCACCCTCAATAAGTTTGATACCTTACATGGCAAAAATATTTTATAGGCGAAATGTGGATTTTTTTTTCTTTGAAAAATTACAGATCATATTTTTTGCTAAAACAATCCACAGAACATTGTTTTTACTGATTTTTATTGTTATTGTCCATAAAAATGACGACGATGGCGATTCAGTTTACTTATGATATCTTCAGCTATTAAAAAACTACTCCAGATTTTTTGAAAAATCTTGTCTGTGCGAATATGTAATCTTGTGTGATGCATAATGCATACACAGACAGATCAGTCACACAAACAACACAACAAAATGATAATCCTCGGCTGTCGGTAGTAAATACCTGTAACTGCCTTCAGTCAGTCAGTCATTCTCTCTTCTCAGAGAGAGATACATTCTACATCTGTGTTCTCTTATAGAGATGTAGGTTGAAATACCTTCCATACAAGGTAATGAGGATCGCCGGCTGCAGTATGATGAGGACTGTGTCGATGTCGAATGTTGTAAAAAAAGGAACAACAGTCTGACTCTCTGTGGCTGATGTTGTTGAGGAACATTACAATTCTCAAAGCCAAAGAACAGAAGTGAGAGATAGAAAAAAGACAGACACCTGGTACGTGCACTTGTATTAATTCTGGTGGTGCTACCAACTAACAAACCATACAATCATATTATGATTATCCATCGCAATTCCTCTTCGTGCACACAATTGGGGAGGGAATATATATACATACATACATATATCCCGTCATTATTGCTCAAAATTCCTCGTCTATTCTTCTCTATAAAAAGTCACTGACTGGCTGGCTTTTTACCTCTTTCATTCCGTGCAGGTTACATACATAAAAGCCTTTTTAGATTGCCTCTTCGGTTAATATGCTTCTATGAAACGTGCTTTATACGGACTCAAACGAGGGAGGTACGGCAGCAACAGAAAAGGTTTAAAATCGTAAATATGAATAAAACCTGTGCTGAGAGCTACAATACCCGCACCCCCATCAACACATTCTCATACTTCTAGTATTACCACAGGAATCCACCCTCGCCGTATTATTTTGTGTTCCGTCTAGCAGCAATCTAGACAAACTTTTCTACAAAGTGCATCATTGCGTTTTAGCTGGTTTACCGTACCGTGTTATCCTATTAGAGCTTTTAGCAAGCTAACAATGAAAATGAAATGCTATCACAGGAAAGAACATAGTACCGAGAGCACATCATAAGGCTGCATCAGCAACAGGTAAGCTAAAGACGAGCTCATCACGCAGTATGAGTCCATCATCCATACATATACACCGTAGTACTGACTATGGGTCTTATTTTTCTCTCTCATATCTGTACCTCATCCTCTAACATGGTTTATTATTGTTACCTGAGGCAAATTTTTAATCATATGAAACTGAAACTAACTAACAGGTGAAGAAGAAAAACACAAACTCTCGAGATGGGAAGGAGAAAATAGTACAGAAGTGATACATGTGTGAATGTTTTAATACCAAGATTAAGTTCGTCCCTTACAGTACCGACTTTGGTCTAGCTCTTGTATAGGATTACCAGTGCATTAATTTACAGAAAGTATACGGTAAAAATACAAGATTCCTGTCCTCGCAAACTTCCTAGAAGATGTTACATTCCTTTAAGGCACATAATGCATGGTTTATACCTCAGTATAGTATAGATATCGCGTAGTGCACACATAATGTGCACTTATATTACACTTGGAATCCAATCCTGAAATGCAATTCGATACTTACAATTCTAGCCAGGCTTGGCATGCACATCGTTTGCTTTACTATGCATTTTTTCATTTTTTTCTCTGAAAAATTTAAGAAAAAGCGTAACTCAGCTCAGGTTCAGCTAATAAAATTGACGGTGATGTTATGATTATGAATCATGATGGTGCATGATGGATGGTTGTTATTATCTAGCCTGCCGTAAACGTTTTATTCCTTAAACGCATGCAACACATTGAAAATATGAATATGGGTGCTCATTAAAACGAGCTTTTTGAATCCATTTTTAGCTATTTGTGCAGGCTAATATAGCAGCAAAAAATGAGCACAATCAGTACATATTTTGAAGCGCTGCTTAAAATGTACGCTTACGCTTACTAATCACACGTAGCAATGAAACATTTTCACTTTCAGCTTCAGCTTAATTCTTTTATGCACTCTCATGCAACATTAAACTATTTATACAGCACGAACAAGGTATATGCTTGTACCTCATACGTGCTTCCATGAAGAAAAAAAACCTTAAAAATACTTTATAGAGTAATTATCGTGAACAAAAGTGATGTAAACGAGAGTTTATATAACAATAAGGGATATATAGACTTACGCCAAATTATGGACCATTATAATGTGAATATGAAAAGGTTTAGTCACCTAAACAATTATATTATTATTTTTACTTGTCTAACCCATCCCATTTTCTATTGCTTGTACATTATGAATCTTCCCTCTGCTCAAGTTTATTTTTTGCTGCTTGTGTAGACGTTTAAATCATATGTATGCTCATCAAAAATTACGACAATAAACACATCCTGTCTGATGTTAAAACAAGCAACCCATCCAAAATTATCAAGGTAAGAAGTCTAAAAGGGTAAAAATATGCAAATGCCACTACTTCTAATGCAAATATCATTAAATGAAGTAATTACCTGTGTTGCATAAGAATCGTTTTTATTGTTTTTCACTAGGTATTTAAAAATTGAATGCGCATGCGGAATGTTCAGGTTTTGTTGAAGCGTCATGTCAGCATCATCAAAATCATTGTCGTCCTCATCTTATCATTATTAAAATTGCCACACCGTGTGTATATCTACCAAGTAGGTATGTTTTAAAGGACAAGTAAAAATGCAACACAGAAGGGCAAAATTTTGTTTCAGTGAGAACATATACCGCAGCATCAGAGCACTAATTTTAGACTATATATTTACGCAGTACCTCATGTTTTGATGGACCTTGATTTTGACAACTGCACTTTTTTTAATTCCCTCAAGCAATATTACTTCAATCAAAGTTCATTGAGGCAAACTCAACGAATATTAAAAAGTTCTCGCTGTCAAATTGGATAACTAGCTTCTATCCTTTGGTTCAATTGTCACATAAATTTCGCACGAAAAGTATTAAAAAAATCTCGTAATATCCTTGCACGGATTTGCCTTTGAATGCAAGAAGCGTTGATGAAAACACCTTACTGCATGCATAAAAAACAATCATTTGTCATGTATGAAAAAATCGGATACTTAGTGCAGCCCGAATTTGATTCTCGTAAGAAATCGTACATATATCACAGAAACATTACTAAAACGGAAATTATGAAAAAAGCAGAAGGTAATAATTTCAAGATGTCTACTCCAACTTTACGTAAGATATTCTTGTTCGTCCCGTTCTGTTGGTATCTTTTTATTTCACTTTGCTGTTCCCGTCCATCATCGGACGAAACAATCAACATAGCTAGATATCCTGCTTGATATGAATGATTGTTTGTTGGCAGCTCTAGCAAATTCGCAATCAAGAAAATACACTCTGCGACCAACCAACCATTACTCCCTCCACCACTAAACATCATCACATCAGCGTCAACATCAAAATCCCTTATTTTTCCTTTTTCTTCATCATTTTTTCTTCAGTTATAATAGGCTCATTTACGCAGGACTACAGGCTAACCATAAGCTGGTAGGCTAGGCCAAAAACCCATAATAAAAAACAAGAGCATTGACTTCATGCTACACACACATTACATACGTATACATTCACGTAGGAATGTAATAACAATAACGCAATACAAAGCAACACGACTAGCTCGATACCACCCGCATCCGAGAAAACACCATCATCACATCACTCACCTATCAAGATGGATTTATTCCCCGTTATGCAAACTTATCTATAGTGTTACGTTACCTTACCTGCGATACTATTTACTATTACCTACAACAAACTAAACCGCATCACTCGGGCCGCTCTGATGTTATAAGTTTTTACTCACTTGCTCATTTCTCACCTTATCACATCACATTTTTTTCAAGTCAAATAGATAAGTCGAACACCACGCCAAGCGCAAGTAAGCAATGAGCGCTGTATTCATATGATGAAAAAGGATACATTTTGTACAAAATATGCAGACACTGTTCTCAGTACTACTGCTGCGGACATAACCCAGTTTAGGTTGTACACAAGCTTTTCGCAATGATATTGTTAATTTAAGTTTTATCATGATCATCGTAAAATGTAACATGCTCGGCAGTACAAAAATGGGTACAACAACATCACGTTTACTTGTATTTCTTTCGTGAATTTCAGTAGAGCAATAAGCTCAATTCTTTTCTACCTTTTCCTCTCAACTGTTTTGCAGAAAAAGTCATACATTCAAAAAAATGAGACCAAACAGTAGAAGTCAGGGACGGACGAACTTGAAGACAGAGATTGCAAAAGTAAATGTACGTCGGATCGAAACACAAAAGGAAAGTATAAACAGATGTAAAACGTTCACCAAGTTCTACATCTGCGCAATATTATATACATTGTTTGCAAAAGTAGATGCCTCAAATTAAATTCGAAATGATGGTGATCATCCTTGTCATTAAAATGACGGAAAACAATGGATAGTAGTGATGATGTGTGTACTACAATACACATGAGTGCCGGCAATTATCCTGTTCCAAACATTAATAAAGATTTTATCAGAAAACACTACTGTAAAAAGTTAGTATTACACAGTTCGTAATGTCAGTAATCTAGCATTTCCTATCTTTCTATTTATTCAGTACGTATGAAGTACTCCTTGTTACTTGTCGACATTGGTTTTCTCTTTTTAAGGTCTTATCGGCAAAGCAATCTGGATAAGAGAATGATTCAAAAGTAAGTAGGCATTATGATGTGGATTGCTGATGATGAGCTTTTTATGAATGAGTGAATGGACAATGAGGAGTAAAATTCTAAATCCTTTTGATTTTACATATCAACGTTATGCCTCTATGGATTAACATTATTTTCAAGAACTACCAGTATTGCTACCGAGATTGTCTGCATTCATAGTTATGATTTTTCGATCAGAATAAAAGTATATGAATTAGGCTTATCAATACAATTTTATGAGGAAGAAGATGATGATGGGCGGATATAACAAGGTTCTCAGAGAAATCGGATTTTAAATCAAAATCCTGATTAAAGGCAGTTACTACTACGTTTATAACATTTGATTTGTATGCTTAGTTCATCACAGAACAAGTCACGGACAGAGTAAAAGTACTTTTTACGGAAATAACATCTAAACGATGCAGTGATGAGTGAGATGAATGAACGGACGGTTTGATCATTTCAAGTTTGACTGTAATTTAACCACACAGTTTACCAAGAACCGCACTTTTAACCAATGAGAGAACATTACTAAAAAAAGAACATTGTCGAATTTCAGCTTTTTTTTCAAGAATTCTTGGAATCATAAGTACTCTCATTATCACTACTAAAAGCCGTGTTCAATTCAAATGCGTGTTCCTCCTTGTTGTGTGTTTTTTTTGTCATTTTCATTCAAGTCACAGCAAAACAATTTTTGCTCCGTGTGGAGCACACGAGCACTACAGGCCCACACCCACTTTTATTCTACTCATTTCCTGATTTAAACTGCTGAATAATAATAATCACTAGTAAACAGAACTTGAAAACACAAACAAATTTAAAAATTCATGTCATCATGATTATCAGCACTGCGTCGAATTCAAAATCAGCGACTAACACAAACACACGAGTACATATTCGAGCAGCACTGTATGTCATGCACTAAGCATAATATATGCAAAATGTTAGAACATTCGTGTCTCCCTTTCCTCCTGCTGACTGTCATCTAATCTCTCTAATTCGCCATTTCCCTTGGAATGCCACATAAATTCATTACGCAACGAGAATGACAGCACATTACAGTAAGGAACCACGGTCCTATGCATTTCCACCACAGTGAGCACAAACCATTTTAAAGATCAAGCAAAAAATCTTTGTAGCCAAACTAAATATCCCCGCACAATCAGCAACAGACTTTTTCTGATCTTGTCACCGTGTGGTGGTGGTTGGTTTAAAAGTGATGATAATATCACTTTTTTCTTTAACGAACTTGAACATCATTGCACTACAGAACAGTCAATTCATGAGAACATGTAGTGAATAGCACTCAACACAGTGCACGCAGAAAAATATTATAATCGCAAAAAGGAAAAGAGAGAGAGAGAGAAATAAATAATGGTTTGTTCGTGAATTCAACGAAACGAATCACGGTAGTACCCGAAGACGGAGAATATCCTTGCTCATTATTAGAAAAGTGATAATGAATTTCATATAAAACTATGCACGATGTGGCGATGGTGTTAGGGAAAATGATGGCGAGGCTGATAGAAAATAATAATAATAAATATCTGTGCATCCCATTATGTACTAGTCTGCAATCTGTTTACTCCATGAATGATTTTTTTCTCTTGAAAATTTAAAGGGAACTTGTAACTGACAAAGTTGTCAGGCTTCTTTCTCTTCTACAAGGTGAAGCAAAAAATTAAAATCTTGAATTTAAGCACTACACTAAAACACCAATACAGTAAAGTAAAATAATGTACTGCTGTAGATAATACTACAATAATGTGAAGGGAGAGTAGTAGGAGGAGGAAGACAACGATGATGCGATGAAGAACAAAAACAGCAGCAGCGGAACAAAAAGAACCTCTTTGCTGCCTGGATTCCATGCATATCCATCATTAATACTTAATATGCATTATTATTACACATCATGAGCCATATTTGCATATTTACTCACCACATCCCATAATTTTAGTTACGTGCATTGTGGTAGCAGGTGTATAAGAGCAGTAATAACAGGTATGAGACAAGTCTCGTGTTTAGCACCCGCATAAGGGTTTTAAATGACAAATAAGAAACCATAAAAACTACGAGCGCAACATACTGTAATATATGCTGTTACATAAAGCAGTATTTACCATATTCTTCATACGCGTAATATCATACTACTGCCCTCGGTCACAGACATTGGAAACCTTATACTGTACACCAGTCTAAGCATTTACATGAGTTCAGATACAATGATACCGTTTGAGCACAGAAAAAAATGATAAAATGATAAGATTAACCAAAAATATATCAACTGTCATTATATCACATAGTGGTACAAAATACCATTATGACAAAAACTCGAAAACATAGGTGACATGGTGGACATTTGGAGATGGACGAATGCTCTCCAAAAATGCCAACAAACTACAACAACTCATAGGTATATAACCTTGATACCTACATTTTCAAAAAACGGCACGACAGATTAAGTATGCCTGAGCAAAAAATCCCATTTGTTCTCATAATTAAGTTTAATTGAAGGAAGATAAACGTAGATATCGGACAAAAGATAATAAATCCATTTTACACAATCCTCGTACTTTATATGTATTACAAATTGCAGCAGGCATACTTAATTTTTTACGATTTCGTGTCGGTTCATCCTATTGTTTGGTTGCAAACAAGCATGCAAACTTTCGTGTTATCTATGATGCCCAGATCAAACCAAATTGTTTTAATTTAGAAAATGACGTGTGTTCATAAGGAATTCATAAACATGCATAAATGCCTACCTAAACGAATGAACTTAACACAAATTACAAAATGACAGGATGCCTGTCATTTCAAAATTGGTGGAATGGAAAGCGCTGGTGGAAAATCCGCATTCCTTCCCGGTAACCAAAATCCCAAAAATATCCCGATAGAAGAGTTTAAACCTTCCCAGTATAAAATTTGTGTGACCTTGGCAAGAAACTTTGTATTTTGGGAAGAAATTTCGAGTTTTTTGGAAAAAGATTTGGTGGCGTTTGCAAAAAAATTTGAGTTTTTAAAGGAATGCAGATATTCGGAGAAAATGTTTAGTAACTTTAGAAAGTTTTTGGACTTTGAAAGAAAATTTGAGGTTTTGGGAAGAAAATTTAAGGTTTTGGGAAGACATATTGAGGTTTTGGAAAGTAAATTCTTGATTATTGGAAGAAAAGTTTTGATTTTGGAAAGAAAGTTAGACTCGTCGGGAAGAAAATTTTCGATTTTGGCTAAAAAGTATGGACTGACTGCCAACTTTCCCGGTAACTAGGTTGACGGGTTGACGCATTTTTTCCACCAGCGCCTATAATACCTCTGTAGTCCCGTGTAATCGTTAATTTAAACGTGATATCCCAAAAGTATTATAATATTTATTTCCT
>JAQIXX010001341.1:0-35075 GCA_034700605.1 Willowsia nigromaculata
ACGAAATCGGGTTTTAACCTGGATCAGATTAGGATTTATAAATCCCTTTTGGGATCCTTTTTTCAGAATCCCGACCCTGAGGATTTGCAATGTTCTTTATGCCCGACCAGATTTCGCTTCTCCTTTTGTAAGCCGCGTATCCGAAAAAGCATCCGAAATTGACCAAATTCAAAATAACTAAGCACAAACATGTAATTCCCAAAGGAGAATTAACTCCTACTGGCATCTGCTCGCTAACTTTTCCTGCATCAATCCATTTAATGTGTCTGTCCAAAATCAACTTATAATCGAGCAGTGTCTGCATTCTTCCCATAAACCCCATTTCAAACCAGCGTTCCACCAAACCAGCAGCTTTCCCCGCCAAGTAACCCCATGTCCTTGAAGCATGTCTTCTGTCTGGAATCTTTATGTGACTTGGTACACCCACACCAGCACACAAATACTTTTCCTTGCCATCCTCAATAAGCGCCCAGTCGGTGACACCAAACACCTGCATGAGAGAATTGTACCGGGGCAAGCCAACAGACATAACCACAAGATGCCTTTTTACCATGTCCCGAATCATTGGCAAGGGCCTGCTCGGCATTGAATATCGTTTGTCCGCCGGCTTATAAAGAATTTCGTCGATGGACTTGCCACCAATTAGCTCGTGCACTCTTTTCTTTAGAAATAGAGGTGCTCTGTCATAAATATAGCGAACATACACGGGGCTATCCGAAACGCCAGGGGCCCAAGTTTTATAACCCTTTTGAAACAATGTGGGTGCTTGCATGGGGGACATTAGCTGTATAAAATCAGTGGATGTTCCACTGTTGTAACTTGACTGCAGAAAAACTCCAATGGCTATCAAGTAGAATCCCATAAATAGTCGTGGGTGTGTTCGCCATGTTGACATACCGAAGAAAGGCCAAATTAGGTCCAAGCTGTACAGCAATTTTCTGGTGAGAACTGCGTACGCTGCAATGACGCCCAATAGTCCGAACCATGTGCTACTATCAATTACATGTAAAAATACATCCCATGCCAGACTCGTCATTTTGGATCTAGGATTGCAATAAATAAACTTGTATCCCACTTCTTTGAATACTTGATACGACCCCCTGGTTGCAGCATACACATTAATCACAACTTTACCCAACGACCACTCGTCCGTGTTTATATTTAAATACCAATCATCATTGAAGTCAGTGTCATAGTCTCTGAATATGCTTCGGAATTCTGTATACGTCATGTTGAGAGCATCATCAAGGTTGTTGTAGACCAGCATTTCCGCGTAATGGCACCGATTCATTCGCGTATACATTTTCCTGTCCTGCCTTGTGCAATTGATGCGGGTCACATCCTTGTATTCCCAGTCGCCCGGAGAGTGTAAAACTATCTTATTGCCGTAGCCCTGACTGTTCCAGAGACTCCAGTGGTCCTTCACCTGAGACACCGCAGGGAATTCTTCCTCAAGGAACAAATTAATTGGGTGAAATTTTCCAATCTGTTCTCCAGGACAGAAGTAACAATACACAAGAATTGATGTAGCATTCATATTAGTATCTTCATCGCTTGCGTCTTCCTTGGTAATAGTAAAGAATGCAATTGGAGCATAGAACGGAGATATTTCCAATTCTTGACCAATCCCTCCATATAAATCTTGGGAAAATCCTTCCAATATCTCGCTATTTTCCCGGTCAAACGTGTCCACTCCAACGAGATAGAGAACTCGATCTGATGTACCATATCCAATCCCGCTTACAGCAAATAGGGTAGCATTAAAGGACTCTGCTAGAATAATCACCAACTTACACTCTTCAGTTGTGTACCTGAAGAAGAAACGGAAGTAACGTTGGTAGACGGTCAGCACTTTCTCTTCATCGTCTATCAATTCAGTTTTCGGAATCTCAAAATTTAGCAGGCTTAGACCGTGGTGAATAGTCCAAGTGTGTAGGTAATCCCCAGAGGTTTTGGAAAACGTCGAAGGGTTTTCACTTAACTGTGACACAAAACTGATTTCTGTGTCGATTGAAGAATGGTTTTCACCTGGGACTACCATATGAATAAAACAGTCAGAGTCTAATGAAACGGGAAAGGATGATGATGATGGTAAAAAGTGTCCTTCACAGGTGCATGGGGAATGATTACTGAAGAATGGAAACAAGGGGGATATTGAGACTGCAATAAGAAATTTAAAAATATTCATGATTTCAATCTAAGAAATTATCAATCTTAAGAGTGTGGTTAGTCGGATGACAATTCATACAAAGACTAAACTAAAATAAATATGTTTCAATGAATAATAATAATTATAGTCTGAGGATTTATTTTTGGTCCTCACATTCATATTAGCATACACCATTTTTCTTAAAATTTAAAAGCAAGCACGAAAGACTAACACTGTGAATAGAAATAATTATAATTACTTAAGCACGCTTTATGCTTGCAAACAAAGTAAGTACAGTGAAGCCAGCCCATCGGGTCAGTTTCGGTTGCGCCTATATGGAATAAGATAAATCACCTACTAGTACATTCGCCAATTATCTAAATTATTTCCTAAGAACAATGCTACAATTTCGACCACAATAGGCGCCCATTGAACAGAAATAATCGCTTCAAACAACTGCAGCGTGATTGCGTTTTATGATTAGGAAAAAGTGGTGTTGCCTGACATGCGAAATTATTTGAATCAATTTTTAAAACCAATTTACTGATTGCTTTAAGTGGAAAATCCGATAAATTTGGAATGTTTCGTTTGCACCACCTCAATTGAACAACTAGATGTATATAAAATCAACTTTTTCTACTTTTGATGCATCGATTAAAAAATATGCACACAAGCTTATCAGAAGGAAAATCGCCAGTGCTCACTTTTCTTGAATGCCAGTATGCCAGCAAAGATATAACCCTTCTAGAAAGACGATCCTGTTTTCCATAAATTCAATCCCATCAGTGATGCAATAAGGGAATGATGCATTGACGTAGCTGTAGTTGATGTAAATGGGAATTGAATCCAAGTAATATTCATTTATGTGTGTGTATCTGATACGAAATTTGTTTTATTGTTCTTCTGTTTCCCGTATCCAGATTTGATGATTTTCTCTCGCGTTTTCATCACGTTTTAGTTTAATGCTTTTGCTGAAATAAAAACTATTCGAATGAAACGGAGAAAAGATATTTATTTTACGACGTTTTATGCCCATCGGAAGACTTTTTAAAGTAAATTTTTGACGGGTTCCTTTGATACGAATTGGAGAAGCCATAAAGTTAGAATGAAACGTTCCTCTTGAATGATTTCGAAACGATCGTCGATCGTCACAATCACAATAAAACCAGTCCATGAAATGCAGAAGAAAAAGCTTTAAGTTTTCATTCATGTGAAAATAAACGTAAAACTATATACAGTAAATGATGCGCAAAAATGGAGCAAAATAACTGCAAGTGAAGGTTAAAATATTTTTTATTTTCCATTTTATTGACAAGCTTTGTCATTCTATTTACAGCAAACTGCTTCCATTCAAGAATACATACGCCGTACTGGTGTCTACATAAATTGGCATTTCTCTCGAGGAAACATAAAAGTTCAAAGGATTAAAACCTACCGAAATTAAATATTATTGATCGGGTTCAGTCAATGTCACGACTATCTAGCCATTGTAATGTGTGACAGCATGCATATGACCTTAACCAGCTTTTCTCATGTCGTGTCGTGATTGCATGTGGTCAATTACCATCCATAAGTCAACAAGAAAATCATGGTCTTTCATTTCGTTAGCAAGTCCTTTCAGAGTTACAGCTTCATCCTCTTTCATGTTACTTATTCCTTTAATTACTTTATGCGTTTTTTCATGTAGAGTTTTATATGCTTGTCTTTGTGCATAACTAAAATTTAACAACTTATCACTTCAAATCATTATTATCTTTTTTGGTTCTTAACTTAACTCATATAAAATTAAGAACTACCTTTTCAATTATTTTTGTTTCCTTCCATGAACGACAGCAGAAACAAAAATTCCAGGGTTTATCAATTCATTTGCTACTTAGCAAGTCATTTTCCTCGGGATCTTGGTAAATAAAGAAGACCAGAATAAAACCAGAGAAGGGAATTTACTAAAGAATAATGTAGGAACTCAAAGCTTTATTTTTGCTTCAGATTTGCAGTTATATTAAAGTGGACTTTTTATACAAAATGAAATGTTGCCCCTGACTGGTCACTAGTTCAGCTGTATTTTAGGTATACATAGACATGCATGAAAACGGTAAAAAGTTAATAAGGAAATAACATCATAGAATCTTTCCTGGACATATGTTAGCTTTGGAGGAAATTTGATATCTCTGAATCCATGTAATAAAATGTAAAGATGTGATAGTTTGTGAATGTCATAAAAGTCTGTTGTATCTCTGCCCTCCCTCTGACCTTAATAATAGCCCACATGGCATATTATGGTTCAATATGGGAAAGACACACGGGTAATAAAATAATTGAGCTATAAAGTCTTCTTTTGTTACACATCCGATAGCTGAAATTTTGGTCGTTAATTGACAAGTTAGACGAATAGTAAGTAAAAGTGAAAAGACACATCTTAGGATCACGTATTACCAAACAATTTAATGAAAGCAGACATGTATTGTATGAAGATGCGGTTACCGCTTTTTGTGGAGAAAGTTTTGCTAGAGTGATACATAACTCAAAAACCATATAAGCAATTTAGTAACGTGCAAGGGAAATTGGAGTATGTTGAATCATAACGTGATGCTTTGTAAGAGTGTGTTGATACAATACGTACTGTTGAATATTGAATAGAAGAGATGAGTAATCAAGGAAAGAACGATTGAGCAACAAATTAATAATGTTTGACAAGGATAAAATATTATTCATGGAGGAGTTGATGGAATGATAATAATACAGAACATGAAGTAATCCGAAATTGCAAATTAAGCAAGATTGATGATATAGTAGAGTATACGTGTGTGTTCTTCTGTATATTTGTTTGCAAGTATGCGTAATACTAGCTTGAAATCATTTTTTCAAAGAGGGAATCCACGTCAAAAGCAGCTTTAATATGAAAAATATAATAATGCGCAGGAAATTTGACAAGGGAAAGTAAAAAGCGCACATATGGGGAAAATTGTAGAGCAGTAATAATTGGATGTTCGTTTCTGATATTTCAGGATTAAGTTACGAAGCAATGCAATTATTTTTTGACAGGGGAACCTAATTAGATGTAGTGTAATCCAATATTACACTCCTTTCTGATTCTTCATATCAAATGTGCTCATCTTGTCTATCAGTCATCTTTTTGAATATTATCTCAGATAATAATATCAGTACGTTTTTACTATAACTATAATATTTGATCTCAAGCCAAGCCTCACTATTTTGTACTATTTTATGAATTCTTTACTCTTACTCATACCATGAGTGAGCCTAAATATTTTATGATACTATTAACATAAAGTTTTATTTGTCATGAGACATTATTGCAACAAGATATATGAATTATACAAAATGCCAACAGAAGTGTTAATTTTATTTCACACTTTTGGCTCATAGAGATAATGTTATTAATTATTTATTTTTTCCCCTTTTTCCCCTTCTTGTCTTTCTTCTTTTTGCCACCACCAGCACCTATAGTAATTGTGGACAATCGTGACTTTTGCAAAGGAGTTTTATTCCACCACTTTGTCCAGGCCTTTTCCTGCTCAACGAATACTGAGTCATATTCGGCAATGCACTCGATCAGCTTATCCATCGTAATTTCAAGTTTGCCAATGATCATTTGACGGACCACTAGATTTCCCAAATGTCCCCACGGATTCATTTCCGCCTTACGATCCCTTTGCTGTTTCGCCACATCTTTATGATGCTTTCTAAGCATGTCATTAATCGCTCTTTTGATATTTCCAACAGTCCAGCCACTGCTCAACTTTGCCAGTAGTGAATAGTTGATGTCTTTATGCAACAAATCCGGGTTTTCATTCAACATCTTCTTCCACATATCAAACCTTGTTGCATAATCCGCCGTAGGAATGTAAATGATTCTCTGAAATAATTTCTTCATTGGTTTCATACCCGCCAGCCAAGGCTCACTACTTAGTCCAATTACAAGATACAAGTCTTCTCCAGTAACGCTCTTTTTCAAATACTTGGGTAGCACCTTCTTCAATCTCTTTGGCTCCGTCTTGTCATCCTTGGGCACCTTCTTTTGAAACAGTTTCTCACAGTTATTTATCAAGATCACAACTGGCTGCACAGCATGACCAACTTTATCAATCAAATGCATCAACATTTTCAGTCCCGGCTTTCCTGGATATTTTCCGGCGATATTCGCCGCAGTCAAATCCACCAGCGTCGCTCTCAACTCAGTGCATATCATGTTTACGAGAGTCCTCTTTCCAGACCCGGGTGGTCCACAAATCAGGACACTCTTTGTCAACGGACTTGCCATTTGATGGACTTCCAAAGATCCCATGGGAAATATGCACGCATCCTTTACAGCTTTCAAAATGTCTCCATAATACGGAGGTGGATTGGCATCTCCAGGCATGAATCTCTCTTCTGTTTTCTGCTCAAAAGGATGAGCCGTATGATACTGACGAAGCTCCCCATTAATAAAGCTGCACTGTGCCACCAAATCATCCATGCGAACTTTGGGATACTGCCTAATAACATGGTTGTGAACCAGTTCCTCGAAGAGCGACTCCATTGACCTATTTGGAGTCAGATCCTTTCCTCGTTTCTTTTTCTTTCCCTTTTTACCTTTCTTGCCTTTTTTGCCCTTTCCTTTGCCTTTCTTTCCTTTCCCTTTTTTGCCCTTTTTACCTTTCTTCTTCTCCAGAATCTCCTTCAAATAATCCAGCTCTGCGCGCATTGCAATATCTACCTGCTCTCTAACTTCATCAGCAACAATTTGCCGTTTGTCACGGATTATGTATTTCATCTCGTGCTTTTGCTCAGGATTATCCTTATCGTCTAATCCCCTCCAACATTTGTTATATTCGAAATTAGCTTCCTTGAAATCATCCAAGAATTTTGGAGCTTCCAGGGTAGGATTTTCTGCAAGGCCAGCACCACCCTTCTTCTTCTTCTTGTTTTTCTCCGCCTTTGCTTTGGCCTTCGCTTTGGCCTTTTCCTTTTTCGCAAGCTCTTTAGCCTTCTGCCTTTCTTTCTTCTTCTTAGCGGCATATTCGGGATCAGTGGCTTCTCTGCCTTTCTCACGGATCTCTTCTGAAAGGGATTCGGGACAAATCATCATTTGCGAGCCTCCAACCTCCGCTTTTGGAATTGTAGGAAGTTTCCCTTTTTCCTCTTTGACGCTCAAATACCATTGTCTAATTTGATATTTAAAGCGTTCGGCGATGTCAGGACCTTCAATTTTGCTCAATTTCTCGTAAATCGTAACCTTGTCCTCTTCGTATTGCTTATGTTTGATTCGCCTGAGGACTCGCTTACTTTCCTTCAAAGCCTCCAGATCCATCGCGTTTTGCTTGCATTTGGAATTTGTAAAACGGTAAAAGTAATCGAAACTAAATTCAGTGGAAAAGTTTTTGGCAGTTGGACGAATTCCTAGAAACTCCATTTCTTGATTGCGTAGCCTCTTAACTCGGTGTCTGGCCAGAAATCCTCTTATGATTTTTTGAATGATGATGGCTGCCTTGTCAGGATCCATACGACGCTTGGAAGCTGCAGCCTTTCCCTTTTTCTTTTTATAAGTTGATTCCTCTTCTAGGTAATATTTTGCAATTATATATTTTCCTTTGGCTTGACGCGCTCGCTCCATCACTTGAACTGGAATCACGGAATCTTCAAAGTCAATTTTTTCATCGTCCATATCCATCGCATCCCATCCTCGTTCTTGAGCTTCTTCAATTTGCTTCTGCTTTTTCTTCCGCTCTGCCTCCTCTTTCAACTCCTTCGCCTTCTTATCCCTCTCTTTGATGTTAATAAACCATTGATCGCGATCAAGCATTTCTTGAGTGGGATCATGAAAATAGTACTTTGGTATAGGCATTTCAAGCTCTTTCGGCATGAGACCTTCCATTGCTGCAAAGTCATCAAGGTAATATACCTCTGACAGGTCACACAAAATCAACTGTGATTTCAGCTCAAGCAGTCTACCAATTACCAAGTCAAGTAATTTACGGACTACAAGTCGCTTTTGAGGATGAACCATTTGATCGTATGTTTCATCCAGGTCTTTGTAGATTTTCAGGTATTTGAGGTATACCTCGAAGAGGATTTGAAGCATTTTCTTCCTGTCTGTTCCAGTGGTTGTACCGCGTTTCTTTTCCTCTGCGAGCATCTTACGCATGTCTTTCATGGTGTCTGCCCACAGGTTGTTGTAATACGAGTGGGAGCCAAAGGAAACTGACATGTTTGTTCTTGCACGCCGCCGACGAGGTGTGAGACCTTCTTTGCCAAGTTGAGCGCGGAGCCATCGCTTCGATTTTTGAACTGTCTTTACCTCCTCTTTTGGCTAGAGCAGTAAAAGTGTAAAGAGAAAGTGAATTGGGTATATGAAATGTAAATAATTGATATATAATTTTGGATTTGTGCAAAAAAGACTCACTTTTGACTCTGGTGGAGGAGGCGGAGCTACTACTGCTTCCGGGGCAGCCTCAGTATTTGCAGGAGCAGCGCCTTCCATTGTGAATGTTGAAATTGACTTATTAAAACGGCAAGATAGTATGTACTGATATTTCACAGATTGAGAGATTATTACAACTGTGATATCGAGTCATTGCTAGGGCCAAGGCCAAGGAGTGAAAGCTCAGTATGAAGTGAATTCTTTTTTATTGATGATTTGCCTTTATAGCCAAGGAAATATGAAATACAGCGCTACGGCGAATTCTAAAGTTTTTGAAAAGCACTAAATCAGTTTTGTTGCCATTTTGTACCAGAATATCCACAACCCGCACTATATACATTAGTCCAACAAGAAATTCCTTCAAAATGAATCGAAGACCAAGGTTCCCTTTCAACAAATTGAACAACTACTCTGCATTACTGAAAGACATACTTGATCCGTTTTCCATGCTCGGAGAAAGTGACGAGAGTGAATCCGATGCGGGAAGCAGTACTGATGAGGAAAACCACCCGATCACTACTGAGCCCACTCCTGACGACAGTTCCATACTTTACCAAAACAAGGGCTGGGACAATAGTTCTTCCACGACGGCGATTGGCGTTGATGAAAACTTTCTGAAATCTGCAGTTTCATATGTCGTCCTCAATCTTAAAAATGGATTTATTATTAAGTACCCACAATCCGCATTTTGTTGCTCCGTTGTTGACGAACAATGTGTTAAATTAACTCCGGAAAGAGTTGGAACTCTCTGGACGGTGCAAGTTGGAAAAGACTCCATTTACATATCTGGCGATGATGATGATGAAAATCGGATTTTTGTGGAGGCAATCAATGATATTTCACTGGGAGAAAACGTGAAAGTAGAAATCGAGGAATCAGTAATCACTTTGAAATTTGTTGAAGTTAAACTATAGTTTGTTCGCAAGTGGACAAAGAATTTTTTATAGCAAGGTATTTGTAATATCGCAAACTTGTGACTGATGACAAATTTAAAATTTTATGTATCGAATTCCATTAAAATGTATCATAAATAAAGATAAAATCAACAAAATCATTCTTTAAGTTTCTTGCAATTATATTATCATACTGGCCTAGTTTCAGTGGATTGATCACAATGAAAACATTTTTCATTCACATTCAATTGCAAAAAAAAACTCCAAAAAATACTGACATATCCATATCGTCTGTCTTTGTCTCATTATAGTGTTCCATTATAAATTACATTTTTAATGGAAATCCTCCTGAATAATTTAAATGAATTTCCACCCACGCTAACTCGAAAAAATGGCAATCAAAAGTATAGATCAAGCGTACCATTTATTAATAGCCGTTTCGATATTTTTGCTTTACTGTTAGCTGAGCAACTTTTTGGATTGTTTAAGACTAATAATATCATAACGGAAACAAGGGGGAGTACATTTTGATGCTAGTAAAGGGGAAGGAAGTGAGAGGTAGGCTGCTCCCAAAGTCATAAAAATGGTTCAAGCAACTTATTGTCTGTTCTAGTTACATTACTTGTTTCACTGTATGTAGAAATGTACCTAACTGTCTGCCAAGAATATGAATTTTATCAACAGCCGGCTGTGCACCTCGTCTGTAGCATGTTTCACAGACACTGCCACAAAATACTCGACTTTTACTCTTTTGGGAATTTCTTCGATGACAGGAATTGGAGTGGATATGCAAAGTACCTACATACAATATAATGAAAAACGGCGACGGTGACTTGGTCGGTGATAAAAGAAATAAAGCTTATCTTTACAAAAACAGTCAAGGAGCAGAAAAGAAAAATAATCTGTGCTAGGTAGTGCTTATCAACATCATATGGTCACATTCCCCCCAGCTGACACAGCCTATATAGGACGCGTTCTCCTTTTGTGAATGAACGACCGTGAAAAATATATTATTGTTTCAATGCATATAGATAAATGTTCACTCCCGCTTGAATACATTATTATTAGTTTTCAGTTTCCGAATGAAAGTAGTAGACAAGTTCATATATGCATTCTTTTACCACATTTAATAATACGCTTGTTAAAAACTTTGTCTCTTGCGCTGTTAACAGCATATTTGTTGACAACCAAATCATACAATTTGCGAATGCATAGTCAATGCCTGTAAATGAAAGTCAAGAGGAAAATCTCATAAAGTGTACGCTATTTTAATGGCATAAGAGCAGTTGCAGCTGCTGCTCAGTTTTTATGCATAATTGTTGTACACAAGAAATGCTCACAAGCGAGCAAAGCGAAGCCAACCAACTGACTACAGACGACCACACAAAACACGCTTCATTTCTCCAATATGCCGTTTCGTTTGCTTTCTCCAGTTTCACCGAAAAACAGTCAAACAACATGTACTCCGCTCACCCATATACGTTTACTAGAACACTGTGTGGTGAATAAAGTCCTCCAAGCAAGAAAATGAAATTCGCTTTCTTCTTCTACGGTCTCCTTGTAAAAGAGATGCAAAGGCAACAGCAGTAGCCTTCATGAGTTCATTGAAAGGAGCTTGTGTGTGCTTTATAAATGTATGTGCGTGTATATAAAGGAGCGGATGGAAAAGAATCACCGCTCAAACAGGCAAGAGCAACGTGCGAGTGAACAAAGAGGAGAAAGTTTTTGACCGTCTGGTGAATCCAGTTGTTGAGATAGCGTACTTCTTTTTGGAACTTTCTCGTCGTGATAAGCAAGGTTCTGCTGTCATTTTTGTGTTTTTGCATTGAAAATCCTTTGTTTCAGCTTAGTAACTATTACCGCTGATTATTGCTTGGTCGGAAGAAAGCGTGTCGTGTTGTTCCTAAAATATTTTTTGAGCTTCCTTATAACAATACATTTGATACATTTATTAAGCAAGGACTACCTATACAACAATCAAAATAGTGCCGGACTTTCCTCGAATAAAGTACACACACGCTATCATCAGATGTTTACACACTGGCTCAACTCGGAGGGACATTAATAAAATAACTTCAGCTGTCGTTTAGTGTGATAGATGGGTAAAAACCGAAAAAAAGGAAGAATAATAAACAAACGTCCAATGAGCTATTTTAGCAAGGAGAACACATGAACAAAAAATGAACTGGATTTTCCTGTCTTGAAAAAGGTGAGGTGAACATCAAAAAACGTACTTGTGTCATGTACATGCTTGAGAGAGCCATTGCATATCTCACACAACACTGATGACAAAAAACTCGTTCATTGGAACTTCACTATCGTTAAATTATGAACGAAGGGATATTTACCAGTGGTAGTGGTGCGGTACGATTTTATATATTAATAAATTGAAGCGACATCGAGGCAGGCGAAATTGAAGAGAGACATTAGCTTATTGAGTATATATTTATATCCGATGAAGCTCTCCGCTTGATGAAGTTGATGATATACACATAAGAGGATCGTGTTAAGTATTACGTGCGATAGAGAGCTCTCATACACATTAGAAATACAGGCTCTATATTAATGGTTATCGACGTGACAGTTTTTTCCCTTCGACTATTGACTAGAAATCGTCATCATTTTAGGGTGAAAGCAACGGCGACTTACCCACACACAAGTAGCTAATATACCTCTTGGTAATAACATGTTACTACGTCAAAATGTTTTCGTTGTGAGGAAAGCAAAAGAGGAAGAAGCATGATATATCGTGCAAGAGCAGTCTTCTGCAACTCGCCCAACTGTCTTCAAACCACCAAAGTTTCTACGTAACGACTTTGTATCGCATGTGAAAAGTCACCAAGTACACTCGTGACGTCGTAAGAATCAATGAAGACAATCGAAAGCAGGGAACACACTCGAGTTTTTCAAGAACAACGTGACGCTCATTACTTCATGTTTTTTTGTTTTCTTCATAAAGTAATTTGGATAATAGGTATACGAATTTACCTTTTAAGCATGAAGGCACACGCATCTTTCGATTCATCAAGGTGAACGAACAACGAAAAATATTACCCAGATAATCCATAATAACTCAATTGTGAGTTCTGGGAGTTCTGCACCTGTATTAGGAAACTGGAAAGGCGTTTTATTGCATTAAAAGCATTTTAATCAATGGTATGGATTTCATGTGCGTTCTATCTAGTTTCCGGAACTGGGAATACCTAAATATGTGATCTAGACCTAACGCATTCGTTGTTGTTGAATGAAACTGGTAATCAAATCCTTCCTATAATAAAACTACGCCTAGGAAATTTTAGTATTCAAGTGACAGAAACTAGAGGAAGTGCCCCATTGAAGAGAAACGAGTGTTTTAAATAGAAAAGTTTGGGAAGAGAGTGACTATTATTAATAGAATAAGTATTTCCATCACAAAGTTGATTGCGAACTTGCTATAAGTAATATACATGCCTCCCGTTTTTCACTCGCCGTAACGTGGATTTACGCCGCCAAAACTCATCCACAGTCAACTTCATTCGCAGACACGTCAGATTTTCATCCGGGATCACCGCATTTACTACCCATCTTTTCCTTTGGTGAAAGGAAGAGAAAGTCAATCACTTTACTTCAACTACGTCGCGCATATACCTGAGAAAAAAGGAAAAGTGGATCATCAAGTGAAAGAGAAGAGGAGAAAGCGCTCATCCGAGTAAGGTAAGTGGATCTTGTGAACATTTTTTTACGGTTTTGTAGATCCAGTCTTTACAATTTTATGATTCGCTAAGCGAGAACAGATGAGAACCTTGTTGAACAAAAAAAGTTGCGTATACTTAACAAGGGTTGGTGGTGACAAGAGAAGTTAGATATTATGAATTTACGCAGATTCTACAACCACAAATCATAGTATCATTCATCTTAACACGTGCTTCTATGTGTATCATATTTAATTATGTTGTGCTATGCTTGTTTAGTATTAATTTCTTAGAAACTATTGTAAATCTTTGGTAGACACATTTCCCCGATATTTATTTATCAGGAAACCCACCGGAGCTGAATGAGATTCTTTGATGTTTTGAAAGAAACCGCTGAGCGCATTAAAAAGCAAGTTAATGGGCTCAATATTAAATAATGAATACATTGATGCAATTAATGGGAAACCGTGTTCATAGAAGTCATGCTTATACCATCATGTCATTAGCATTTTCTTTGTATTTGGAGAATTCATTACTCAAGGGAGAGACGAGGTTTCATCCATGTCAGTATTCAGTTACAAGTATCGAATTTGTTATTTATGAAAAATAATGACTTTCTTCGTTTTCCAGCTTAAGGACAAACATGAAAAACAACTCGCTAAATTATTTTTTCGCAAGCGAAGCAAATCTTTAAATAATGATGTCGCCTCTTGATGATTTACATCATCAGTTTTTTGGAACGTATTTCAATTTTGAAAGTTTTTTATGTCTGAAAATTATAAAGGGATGGGTTCAATATTAAAAGATTCCTTGTGCTGAAATTGCCTCATTTTCAAGTTATATGTTATGGGACTTGATTTCACTAGCTAATAAGAACCATTTTTTGTAGAAAACAGTACATTGTCTTGATCCGGTTTTACTTTCTCTTTCTTATTTTATCAATGTGCAAAGTTGGCATCAGAGATATTTTCTTGTAAGGTGAAAGTTGTTTACAGAAAAAAAAACTATCTACAAATTTGCATATGTCAGTCCTGAGTGCTGTCATTTGCACCCATCTGCACTCATAATTGCTTTCGCAGACATTCATGAGTCATTACTATTAAAGTATTTACCGCAAAGAGAATATTTGCGTGTATATCACAAAATATCTACCCACCAATTCTAGAAATATGCTTGTAGAACTCTCGAGAATATGCAATTCAAGTATTCTGTGAATTCAAATAATATTACTTTATGGTGACTGATGATGGCCCTGGATGAAATTTTGTAGAACCGCATTGTATTTTGAAGCCGATGAAGGGTGCATGAAACTTTGAAATACAAAGAATGCCCCATTTCAAAGCAACAATTTATTTGGAGTGCCTACAACTTTCCGCCCTATTTCCTGTCCTTGAATGGTAATTTAGATTTAAAAAGTGATATAGCCAGAAAATTCTATAGAAGAGTGTCTATTGTTTTATACTTATACCTTCCACTCTTCATGTCAAGATCAGATAAACGTTTGTGACAAGACAAAAGCTGGACACTGAAGGGTACTTCCATGCTTGCCGAATTGTCCTTTAAAATGAGCAAGAGAAATAAAGAAGTGTGGTTTTACTTAAAAACTAGCATGCACCAGTGAGCAATGTGTTCATAGAACCTTGAACTTTGCTTATATGCTGTGCCATTTACATTGCAATGCTGTTTTAGAGTTTTAAGAATTAGGTCACACTCACAGTTGCAATTCATGTCATAATATTCCTTTAATATTATTACACATTAAATTTCATGTGAGTACACATTTTGAATTTGTGAAGATTACCAGTGAGCAATATTTTTATATGATTTGTCTGTGCCTAACGATCTTATGTATCTGACACAACCTAAATTGAGACAAGACGTTACTTTTTTGCTAATACAGCTCATATCATCAATTTTGAGTAGATACGACCTCTACTCGTTTTGAGTTGTCAGTTTTTCATGTCTTAGAACAGAACGCTTTTTTGCCATGATCCTGGTCATAGCCATGATTAAGAGGTCCATACGAAATGCAGTAAAACGCAAATTGTTGAACCTTAAAGGGACAAATATGTATAAATAAATGGATGCATTATAAGTTTACAAAAGAATATTCTCACAAATCTTTAAGGTCTGATATGAAGTAACAATATGCTTTTCCGTGCTGCTAGTAATTTTTTCTGTAGTATCGGCTGATAGTATCTATGCACGAACATGTTATCCTAGCACAAAAAATTCCCTCTTAATCTGTACCCATTCATCATCAGATTCCAGGTGATATGTTGGTGTTGGTGCAACTGGATATGCTCGTGTACAATGTTTGAAGTTTGAGCGAAGGAACACACAGTTTGTTGAGCCTACATCCATAAAGATTCCATATTTTTTTTTAGCAAATTACCCCCTTTTTCAGTTTTTATATGCCGTATTTCATGTACAACTTTTTTCTACTATGATATGGTCATACTTGCGTTCAGTTCATAAGAAACTTATACTCGTCAAAATTGATTACGTTATAGGTACAAAGGATCCAACAGGATGTTCAGCAACAGGAGCAAAAAATGAAGATAATAACAAGTCTTGCACTCTCTATGTACACGACTCTTATGTAGTAACAGGTATTCTTTTAGTAAACAATTTTGATGAACTAGTGCCATGTTGCGAGTACAGATGTTATCAGAGCTAAATTGGTATTTGATCATAACATAGGCTGTACAGTAGACAGACATTATTATTATCCGAAACTTTCACTTTGCCGCAGTTAGTTTATTCATTGCTATAAGGATAAAGAGACTCAACATCGCAGGTCAGAGAGCCCCGAGAGTAAATTCAAACGACAACAGGAGGAAATTGTAATAAAACTTATTTCATTTTGTATGTACAATATTAAATTTTGTATGATGACAAAGAGCACGTATGTAATCATGTAACCTGATATTAGTTGAGTTGCTTGCTTGCGATTGTGTACACTTGTCTTGTTCTGCTCTGTTTGTACACAAAATGTCAAAAACGTATTACAGAGTGTAATTCTATTTCCTTTACTTCATCCGAGATCTGACGGACGGGTCATGTTGCAAACATTTACATAAATACAGCCCAGCTAATTTGATAAAACACACAAACAAATGAGGAGAGAATATTGTACATAGGTATAGTATGCATGCATGGAAGAATTTTTCACGGTTCAATATCAGGAAAAAACCAACAACAGCCTATGTGCGTGCTGAGATATGATTGATGATGAAGTTTTGCTACCAGTTTACATTAATAGTATACACAATTTAAAATATTTTGGCGTATTTTGGGTGGCAAAATAAAAGTTTTATCTGTAGCATTTTGAGAAGGACTCCCTTGGGAGAATGCTTCAAAGAATAAATACAGGTTGTAAGTTAAAACTAAAAAGTTGGGACACATCCGATGAAGTTTCGTCAAATTTCCTGACCCAAATACTGATTTTACTGGTTCGAATTTTCAAGAAACGGCCAAGAGAGAGGTTATAGGTATGTATTCAGGAAGTGAAAGCCTGTTAATTTATACTGAATTTTGAATTCCTAGCGCAAGCATGGGTTGATGGGTTCTTTGAATGAGAATGCAAAAAAGATGTGAAGGTGTACGCTAACTCATGCATTCAATTCAAAGTTTTATCTACATTTCTATTTTTTAACAGCACTATCACTAGATTCAAAATCAGATATGTACATAACCAGGTGGTAGGTATATGTATATTATCGGTTGTTAGTTAGTTCGACATACATATTTCTAAAAAATATATAGTCAGTTCATTTACAAGAGAAAAACAAGGAAAAACTTTTACGGATTTTTTGAATTTTTCATATGCATACTTTCTTTTAATAGATGGAAGTTCAAGCCTAGTTACGTTCTGCACTATAATACGTGTTTTTATATGTATTTCTACTCTGTAACAGTCCTTGAGTAAATAGATGTGTTGCTGTCTTTTTGTAGAAAATAATTTCAAGTGTTGCGTTTAAATGTCAAAAATTATATCTCAAGTCGAGATCATTTACGGAGACTGTCTGTGTCTTGATTACCACTATTGCTAGAGACAACTTTGTATTGCAAGACCTACCTCTCAAATCATGTCTTTATCTATTCGGGTAGTTTCTTAATAACTCCACTAAAAGTTTCAAGTACGATGATATGTTATCTGATACTAAAATGTAACGGTACTTTTCACTTCCAAACAAACATGAATACCGCTGATAAGCATGAAAGCTTAGAATGGGATCCTAATGTCATATGCTTATAGTTTTACACGGTAAAAATATTAGCAGTTTTGCTTGAATTTCCAAACTTCATACTGCTTCATAATATCTACCGTTGAATAATTTAAGGATTCTTGAAAGCATTGCATTATTGCATATCTTCTATCACAATATTTTTCAAAGGTACGATACGAATCCCTACATACAGTATTATTTACAGAACACAAAATATGCCCAATAACTGCTCCATATTTATTCATCGTGGTTCACTTCCATCATCAGATTTCAAACCCTACAGGTATTTTAGACGCATCACAGAATGCGAGGCTTCTTAGCTTGGGAATTAATTATTTTGTACAATGTTATCTGTGGTTCCGATCTCTTCAATATACTTGACATTTTCTTATGCCGATGTACGAGTGAATAGGCGCATCAGAGAAAGTCATGTTTGTACTATTTTTGTTCATGCTTCAACTTGAAGGTCATAGCAGAAAATGTTTTCTTGCAGCTTTCGTATGGAAATAAGACACATATCATGTTTCATGAATGATTTTCATTTGGAAATTATAGAAGGCAAAAGTATTCCCTTTAATTTCCTCAGAAATAATAAGCTGATTTAAAATTGATGAAAATAATCATGCTCACCCACCATTGCCATCATCATCAAAATTAAGACGAAGAAAATCAAGGACATGTTTACAAGGGGCTTCTGCTTAGTAGAATTATTTCAGAAGGTCTCAACATCATGGCGGCACATATAAAGGATAATCATTTGTATAATGGTTTCGTCTTGCTGTTGACGATGTAAATATCTAATTACTTTTGTAGCATGTTTCTAAAATACTGAGTACATTCGTTTGATACCGGCATGTGAGTCAAATTTCAAAAGAGAAAGCAAAGAAAACCTGTCCCTTGTTTTCTTGTTGTTGTGTCGCATACTCGTTAACGTCATTCAACATCGTCTCATTGTTGTTTGCGTTCGCTTCAACTTAAAAAAGGGGAAAATATGCAACAGAGTAAACTCTGAAAACCACGACAGGATCTCTTATGTGTATACCACATCCCATTATCATCACCCTTCACCACACACCAGCAGAATTTAAGCCTTCCTTCCTCTGCAACCATTCTACTTCTCATCATCATTCTGCCATGTCACAATTAAGGATAATAGCCTCAAGGTACTGAAAATGTCTTTCTTCGACTTTACATTTACAAGTTTGTATGCACACGTCGCATGGTTGAGTGTGCTTCATTAAGAAAATCAATTTTCAGATATGTATTATGAATGAAACTCTTAAAGATAACCAACAGAGCAAATGATAACCTTCGGCTTATCCATATATACATTTCTAAAAACGATGCCAGTTTTAAATATTGTATTCACCTGTCTAATCAACTTAAGGGAATGCCAGAATAACGTATGAATCTCATAGGGTTGTTTCCAATTCCCCGAAAATAACAGTTTGATACGCCATCGAGACATATCTACCCACTTCAACTTCACGATTCACTTTATGTACAAGTATTTATAGTTCGAAAATATTCAGAAGGTGTAGGTTTTTCTTTTTTGTGTAGCTATATTATATTGTAGCTTTTTGCCTGAAGCAACGAGAGTAAAATTCAATTTTAGACTACAAACAACGTTTCCTCATTTTCTCACATTTTTCTACCAAAGTTGTTTCAATCTTCCGTGTCAACTATCTCTCTTGAATCATAAATGACGTCTCACAAAATTCATCATAAAATGTGTTACAATATAATGGAATGAATATAACTTTCGATTTCACTTCCTTTTCTCCCATTTTCCGTACATGTTTATATTATTCATCATACAAATGTCCTGAGTTATTGCAGCATAGAGAAAAATAATGATATGTACATCAGCTATAAATACAAAAATTATAACAAGTTGGCAACAAAAAAGGCCAGCTTTACGTTTTATGTGGAAAAGAGAAACAAAAGCAAACGAATAGCCAGCAACATTAAACAGTTCTATTATCGTACTTTCACTCGAAATTTGTAGGAGCGTCAGGACAGGCTTGACTGTTTCCCTTTAACTCCCTCGACTAAACAAAGTTTGATGTAGTTAAGCAGAACGTGAAAGGTGGGCGATTGAAAATGAAAATCTTGCCTTTCTGAAGATTGGTCTCATGATTCATGTACCAGACTAGTGGTATAGTATAGGTATCTGAAATATTTTGTATTTTAATATAAATTGTTCTTTTGTACTTTATTACATTATTATTAAAATCGAATGTCCTGCAGCAGTGAAACAGCAAGTTTTGTAGAAGGCTCTTGTAGCCGAGTCGAGAGAGTCACCATAAAAAATAATTGGACAAACAGACAAACATGAAGATTTTCAAGGTCCGTTACTCAGAGAAATGACAAAGTACATTATTCACTCTCGTTTTTATCCACCAATCATTCCCACAGAAGTTTAAAAACTCTTTTCTTTTCTCTGTGCTTGCTTTTGATTTTCTTTCATTTCTCGAAAGGAAATAAGATTCTTGTTGGCTGTGGCTGGTGCTACATGATATCGCACCACTTCAGTTTTTTGACAACTAGCTGTCGTAACCTCATACGTAACACGATAGTATAAACTAGTGCACGAGTTCCGTCCGTGAGTTAAAACTGCTCTTTGCAATTTCATTCTTTGAAAACCATGAAGAGTTTAGCTATCACTGAAATGTAAAGGGATTCTGCTGTTGTCTGTCCTGTCGGTTTTTATTACGCAGTAATTTGTAACGGTAACATGTATACAGAAGGAAATGGCAAGAAAAACGTGTACAAAAAAGTAAAAAGTTACAAGGAAAAAATTACCTATGGTAAAAAGGAAAAACTATTCCCTTGCAAGATTGCATTTACCAGAAGGATATTTCGCCATCTTTCTTTCTCATTCTGCTGATTTTAATAATAGAGGAAAAAAGAGCGAATTTCCCAGCAGTAAGAGTAGAATTGTGTGTAGTTCTGCAGAAGTAGGTTATAGAAAGTTCAAGTATTTCATAAGGAAAAATACTTGAATGAAACATTGGGACGGACAGGTTTTTTGTTTCCTTCATTCTTCCTTTTCAATGAAATCCAAAACAGAGAATGTCTAGTAGGTATGATGATAGTACGAAAAGTATGGATGAATACAAACTTTACATTACTTTTATAATGATGGGTTTGACAATAAAAGCTTGAAGGAATATCATCCTCGTGTGGGTCCACAGGTATCTCGGAAAGATATTATGACTAAGCACTGGTGCAGTAGGAAGAATATGAATCCAGCTCCGATCAGATAAACTGATCTACCTCACTTTTCTTTTGCCCTTTGGAAACTCTAAAATGTTAGAAGAATATTCAAGGATGAAATGTATTTTCCTGTTGATTTATTAATGGTAATAATTCCATTTCCATATCTGTGAAAATATACCTGCAAATCTATTAGTGGGGTGATGTAACGTTTCTGTATGTAGGAGATAATTATTTCAATTATTTCTCTTCTATGGACTACAATTTTCCATTTTCTACAAAGGCTGAGATATTTTTCGTTAATAGAAAATTAAACATTTCTCATCAACTGCCCTGCTGCTAATCAACTGTTTAATTTTCATTTAAAGCAGCGCTATTAAATTTAATAAGTATCGTAATGATATGATGTAGGCACTCTCACATAAATAAATGTATTCAATAAAGAGAAATAAAAGGAGTCATGCCAAGTGGACTCGAAAGGGAAAAGCCAGAAAGCAATGAAGCGGTGCCACCAATGCTGCTACTCCTTCCACAGACAGTTGGCATGTACCACCATTGCTTTGCATGCAGGCAACAACTTACTGTGAAGCATAACAAGCGTGCAAACAATAAAACCTGCATAAATACATTTCTCTGCTTTCTCTCCTATTGCATTTATTATTATTGTCTCTGGTGACTAGCAGCAGAGTGACTAGTGTATTCACGATGGTTGGTGTGGCTTTATTGTTTTACTCTTCTTTTCTATTAATATTTCTACCACCGCCACCACCACCACTTTTCTTTCTCATGTGCTTTCTCCTTTTCCACGAGTATTTGGCTGTCTGTCCCTCAAGAGTATGTGTTACATACAACTTACAACTGCCACCACAAGTACACTGTGCGCTGTGTTCTTTCTGGGTCCTTCCTTTCTCTCTGAACTACAAGTTTGCAAGTACAAAAGTGTCTTCCTCTTTCTTCCTAGTTGTTGGAGGCTTTCCCATCATTATTTATTCAATATGCAGAACATATAAGAATACAAGGTGGTTTGCTCTCGTTGGCTACTCACATATTTATGTCTCCTTAAGTTATAAAGTTATAATGTTCTCCCATACATCTTGACTTGACTTTCTTCTTTTGTTTTATTTTCCCGTTTTGCTCTGTGATTGCTTATATGGCTTATGCTCTAATTCGGTGTAAGATTACCCATAATATTTTACCGTTTTTTCTTTCAGATTCATGCTGCTTTATGATGGTGGTTTTACGGGGTTGTGTTGTAGTCAAGTTTTTACTGCTGAAAAAATAAACACTCAGAGATTGTTTCAAGCTGTTACATTTTATTCGCCAGAGTACATGTCAGGAAAATTACCTGTTTACATTTTGGCATAATATGAACGAGTCATTTTCTTCCGAATGTTTACTTTTGCATGGTAGAAAATGACGAGTAATTGATTTAATGCGATTATAATTACATGTGCGTACTCGTAAATATATAAACACAGGCAGGATATATGTACATAACTACCCACACACGTGTGATTTACAGTGACAGAATGAGTTCGGTCGGAGCTTCTGACTTTCCATCTAAAATATACACCGCTTTCTAGACAGCTTGATTGCTGGTTACATGGGATATTAAGGTTTTAATTTTCAACAGGGTAATCTGATATTAAATAAATAAATAAACAATTGTCACAATTTCATTTCCATATGTTGCTGTTATCTCCTTGATTTGCTCCGGATAGGCTTACTGCTAACATTTATGACTCTGATTAGAATTTCTTTACTAGCATATTATTTTTAGAGCATGGTTTTCTGTCTTGTCTGTTTCTTATTATGTGCTTGACTTTGTTATGTATGTATGAAACTCTGTCAACTGCCTTCAAAGAGAGGTCTCATGGCAAAAGTCATTTAGAAAATGAAAGACGATGGTGTGGCATGTCATTATAAAGCTAAGCAGAACTCAATCCCTTACGAATTCATTTCACCATGTTTTACTAGAATAAGGATGCATTCATGTAACTTGTCTGGTTTTTTGTATGCAAAGGCGGGCAGCGTGAAGTGGCTTTGCTAAAATAATTAGATAAGAATAATAAAGAAATTGAAATTGTGGCTCTCACTCAAGTTTATTTTTCTCTTCCTCTCATGTCCCTGCTTATGTAGTATTATATGTAACATTTATTATAAAACCTACAACCCAACGCATAACAGAAACGGGACAACCCATCACCGTCAACAAAAACGAAGTCAAGAGAAGGTGTAAGCATAAAGGAAACCAGTCGTTAGTGTACATAGGTAGCTTTGTTTATGAATATGAAGAAAAAACCGATGCGAACAGAGCGCACACATTATACGGCTTCCCTTTCAACCTATCTCTTCTCACTTCTCACCTTCTTGTGATATTGGGTAATGTAGTGTGGTTCGGTGGCTCTCAGTGGTGACAGTTTAATACTTGCCATAATATTATTAGCAATTTCCTTTTCACTTATTATATCGAAGGAACATTGCGTAATAGCTTGATGTTCTTCCAATAAGCCATGCAATGCATAAGCATCACACTGCGACACTAACCGGCTGGTTGACTTTAGCATACTAATATTTTTATTTATAGGTTGCCCATTAATTTATTATGTATACAAAGCTGCATGAGTGGAAGAGACGATAGATGAATACACAGTACATTTTTAGCATTGGATAAAAAAGTTAAATAGAGTGTTACGATTATCATGAGAGGTGGGGATTACCGAAAGTGTCTATAAAGATATTTTTGTATCATGGACAAGGAGAAAACAGCATGGCCAAGTGAGAACTTGAAAGAGCTAGCCAAGTAGTATAATATTTGATTAGTTGAATGTCAGTGCATGGCAATGGGCACTCTAGCATTTGACGTGCTCTGCTCACCACACTACTATATTATCACTCTCTGTCGCTTTCTCATTTCCATTTTCAATAGCGTTCCTGCCTCTTTTTCGTCAACTCGATGATCGAATAATGGTAGGTGGGCTTTGCTCGCCAGTGTCTACATCAAAGTCGCCTAAACAGAAAGCTATGTAGGCGTGCGTTTGAATTGCTGCAATCTAGCAAGTTGTTTGCGATCACTGACTAAAAATTCTATCTTTTCTGACCGTTTATTTCAGAGAGGAAGAGGTGACCTGAATGTGCCGATTCAAACCCTGGTTTCGCAACAAAAATACATTAGTCCTCTTACCACATCTTCTCATCTTACTTGCAACTCACGTCGTTGGAAGCTTCAACTGCCAGAAAGAAAAGGAATCGCATTTGAAACTATTTCAAAAAACATTTTACGTTTTTTTTCTGTTTTCACTTTTTCATTTCATAGGAATCTAATCCAAGTGATATCAGTTTCTTTCATGTCATTCTGAGTTTAAGTTCGTATGCAAAAGCAAAGGAAAATTTTGTCGAGTCGTGATTGACACATCTTTGATTGAATAGGCTTGAAGCTCTGAGGAAAGAAGGAAAGTTAAAAATTATTGAATGAAGGATCTTTTAAACCAAATTTAGATTGATAGGCAAACTGAAATGGAAATATCCAGTTGACTTTTCACTTTCCTGTGCAAAATACGCAACGTCAGCAAGTAACTTAAGTAAAGCCATGAAATATACATAAAGCATTGTGGAGTGGCTGTACAGTACATGCACAACTAGAAGTAAATGTATCCGGTTTTGGTGTTATTGAGTAACTCTACTGCTCCCAACTCAACTCATATTCTACTAACCCTTTAAAAATTTTACTCACGCAACAAAGTCACAACTAGTTCATGATCATCCTCCTCATTCTACTGTGCCAGCATTGGGAAATTGAAATCTGATAGGATTGCAGTTGAGAGATAAAGTGAATTTTTCGAGTGATCTCTTTTCCGGAGAACAACCAGAAGTTACTTTCGTTTTATCCTTTGTGTTCTCTCCTCAAGTGCTACAGATAGACGAAACGTGCAAATTTCGTTACGACGGAGGGTGGCTTCTATTCCACCGTACTCTCTGTGTTGGCAAAAAATATCTTGATAACTTAAACATACAAAGCCATGGCTCCTTCAGAAATCCCTAAGGTGGCTGCTACCAGCACCGGTGCAGGTCTTTCAAGCTCCAGATATTTGTCCTCCTCTTCAGCTACGCCGTCGTCAGCACCTCCATCACCACCATCAAAAAACACAAAGGAACAACAAAAAGGTAAAAGTATGCAAGCCTGTAAGACGGTTTATCATATTGCAAGTTTTGCGATACTTCCCTTCATAGGTACTTTAACAAAAGGAAAGATGTTTGTGCGAATCAAATATGTTGCTAAAGCTAAAAGGGGTTCACAAGCCGATGGTGACGAACTCACTCTGAAAATATATGGTTTTTTGTTTTGTTTCATGTCAAGTAATAATCTTTATTTTGCTTTTGGGTGTACTCCCTTCTAAAGAAGCGGTGTTGTCCGTAAGGTAGGCATTTTGTAGTACAATTTCATGGAACGAATATCATTTTCATGAGTGGTAGACGACATTTTATTACGAAAGTATAAGTGCATTGATATTAATATGGGAAATAATAATTACTTTGATGTTGTACATAAAACGGCTTCTCTGATTTTGCTCTACTGACAAGAGAGTTGCCACAGAGGAGTATAGAGAAGACGAGAAACATGGGAAGGATTAGCATTTAGTTTTACAACGGGAGGTATTTAGTAGAAGTAATAATTTTAGTGAGGAGCTTTAGTACTTACAACATTGTATCATGGAGAGACGAGGCAGTAAGACAGGCACGAGAAGTGAAAGCAGAGGTGAAAGTTTTAATCCCATTTAAAAAGCTTGGATTACTTCTGGCAGTCATTGTACTCTCAAATAAAGAGTAGAACAGAGAAAAGTACGTTGTGTTGTTCGAAGCTTAAACTGTAATGAAAATAATCCATAAAAGGAATTTTCTAGCTAGGTCAGGCAGAAGAGATGACAATGAAGATAAGGATAATGACAAATGACAGGAATACTGGTGTGGTCACTAGGCTAAGCACTGCTTAAACTACTTTTGTTGAATAAATTGTGATACGCAAAGCTTGTTCTGTATATGAACCGTTAAACGGGAATCATATTCAATATAAATTTAAGCTAAACTATAACACAAATTATCGTGTTTTGCTTCTAACTACTGTAGTGACATCTTATCACGAGTAGTAAAATTATAACCAAACAGAGTCGCTTTTGCGGACAGATAAGGTTGCAATTTATGACAATAACAATGTGAACGACCCCTTATCTAGAGTTATCGAACAATGTATATTTTTTTTGTCCAGATGTCATGAAAGAATTATTGTGAATATTAGAGCCGGTCAACATCACTGGATGAATAGTTTATCAGTTTACTTTCATCCTGCGAGATATACGCCAGGTGTAAACCAATGAACTAAACAGTAAAGTAAAAACATTGTCTTGGGAGTCCAGCTATGCTATATGAATATATCTCATATTATCCATCGCATCAAGCATTGCATGCTACCGAGCATGTGGACTTTCCTTTCAAAAGCATTTAAATAGTAATGACAGTTGGCAATATTGACCAACGTGCATTGTACACCAGGTCTAGCCACTTTGAAAAAAATAATAACACGGTTTGGTTTTTAATTATTATTATTGTTGTTTTCCACATAGGAATGGCCGTCGGTGGAAGTGATTCTATAGATAGTGAAACTCCAATGGCTGACAGTCCTGCAGACAGTGCAGAAGAAATTTATTGGTCTCATCATGAGAGCGACCACGACGATCATGGCGATAGTCCCGAGGATTACCATAAACATGGAGACTCGGGAGAGATAGTGGAGTCGGAGCAACAGCAAGGAAAACAACACCATCAGCGCCGACCACGCGTTAGGAGTAGCGCCAGATATGCAAGCGATAAGTTTAATGGTAGCTCCGTTAGAACAGTTCCAGAAGTAAAGTATGCAAAAGGGGGGATTCTTTCACCGTCTAACGTGATAATGGACAGAAGTGTTAATGGTGTTGGGGGAGTAGATGGGATTGGTCAGGTACAGCCTGGAGATTCAGTGTACCTCTCACAAACTCCTGGAAACAGGCCGACTGGGCAGTACCAGATGCACCCTGGCTACAATAACGGCAATGGGGTTAATGGTAACGGTAATTATAATAATGGCAATGGGAATACTAACGGCGGATATGGAGCCAATGGCGCGTCATCACCTCAGCCTCATCCTTTCAATGGGAATGGTGGGCAACCTCTTCCACATTATCCCTTCCATCATTATCCTCAAGCACAGCCTGGTGCTGCACCTTATCCGATTAATTACTATGATCCCCATGGACAGTATGTCATCACTTCTAACACCACTTCCGGTAATGGACTGAATGTGCGAGGGGAAGAAGTAGGTATCGTGTTAGTAGTTCTCCTTCTCTGGGTTGGAGCAATTATACTCTTTTTCAACCGGTGGGGCAAAATCCGAATGCTAGAACCGTATCAACCCAAGTTTTGTGAAAATCATCGACCCAGTTGTCCCATGGCTGATGTCACTGCTATCACCAATATTCCAGTTTGTCGGGAAGTAAGTTGATTTGAACAAAACAAATAAACAGTAGTATCTATTTACTTTGTTCTTTGCTTTCATACTTCGTGTTATATTTCAATTGTTTCATGTTTTCATTCAATATTTTTTGCACAAAACTTCATAAGCTTGAGAATACAATACTCAATAAAATGGAAATTGTCGCTCGCCAACTCAAATATTAAATTTTGTTTGCTCAACTCGGGGGCAAGCAAAACTTTTCTGTGTGCTTGAAACACAAACAAGCGCTAGTGTATATGTTCATTATTTGTGAACAAATTATTTGATATCGTATCGATATAAATTATAATGTCGAGTTGACTATGAACTTTTTATATGTCAACGTTAATAATTTTCGGGTATATGTAATATGATCCTGGCATTTATAGTTCAGATGATATGAAGTTTTCATATGCCATAATAATTCAAAAGGTAACTTCTGTACCTTTTTTCTTCTTAGCACCTAAAAGGAAGTAATCCTCTTTCATGAAGTCTAAAATCCAAGTCCAATGTCAACTCTTGAAACGCCTAAGAAAAGCACCAAAGAAAACCTGTGAAAAAGGAAAATTGGCTCTGTCTTTTCCAATTATACAGAAAATGTAATGTTTATTTTACCCAGTTTCCAATCTGTGAAGTTGCATGCAGCTTAGGTAAAATACTGGAATGAGAAACTGGTGACCTCGTGTTTCCCTTGGATGTCTTCTTCCGCCATGGGGGATGTTTATAGCGTATCTTTCTACACTTGGGTCTCCCTATATCTCCGAAAAAGCCAAAAGCTGCTTATTTTTTTTTTGTTTTTCAAGCCCCAGTGGCAACAAACTTATAGCGTTTTGTCAATTCATTAAAATTGCATGTGAGATGAACCAACGGAAAAATTGGTGGTGCTGTTACAGTGTACGGTCACGGATAACTGCACAGTTAGCAACGTTAGCACAAGGATAATCCCATATGCAGTAGCTAAATGCATAATGTGTTTGTTTACATATTTATGTGTACCTTACATCCAACCGTTTTTCTCCTTCTTCATTATTTCGTCTGTTTTGGAGACACAAGCAAATCTTTCTTGTGAGGTTGGATAGTGGTGAGGGATAATAATGGGTTTTATTCCCAGCCCAACCGACTTGAATGTAAATGGAAATTGCCCATATTATTATACCTTTACAAGTGTATAAACCATACACAGAATATTTCTTGAGGATATAAAAACCAATGATGGACATCGAAACAATAATGCTCTTTGAAGGATGCACATGCCAAAAAACGCATGTAAAATGGAGGGAGAAAGCAGGTGGTAAATCCTTTAAACATCCGAGCTTGATACCTTCTCTTTTTCTTTTTACCTACTTATTGTTTTCCTTTCCCTGACGTGCATACTCACTCCTGCCAACGCAGAAGATCATCTCATGCATTTTAAATTCCTTGTTTGCTCAGTACCCTACATGTTATAGATATATACACATAAATCCATATATTTCTTTCTTCTGTATTCGCCATTGGCGTTGCTAGTATAAAGTGCTGGATCAAAAGCTTACTTCCATTTCCTTCACGTACACCTTCCCAACTTTCAAACTTCAGTATCGTCTTCAAGTTTTCATGTTACTATCTTGTGTGTCCTCAATACGAGAAGTCAAGTTCAGCTACATTCCAAGTTGTAACTATTCAACGTGAGTAGGAAAATGCGTATCGCGGGTGCTTTCTTTTTTGATTTGTTCCAAAAGTTTTCTGTTTTTTAAACACTATGGTGGTTTGTAGCAAAAATAGTATGCAGACATTTGCTAATTTTTATCAACTCCCTTTATGATCACGTGCCTCCACATGAATAAAGCAACAGACAAAAAAGTTTTTGTTACTACTTTGAAGGGAGAAGGGAAAATCAATGCTAAAAGGGAAATCCTTTTTTTTCTATTAGCTTTTACATTATAATGGTTATGGCTTTTAGTTCCTAATGTGAACAAAAATTTTCTAATGGCAAGCATAAAAATATTTTTGTTGTTCAAACTTATTCTACTTTAAAACACAACCTGTACATTCCGTGTGAGCGAAGCTTTTGTTAATATCCTGAAGCCATATTATAGTGCTCACAATTTGCAAAACAACAATAACATTTATAAAAATGTAAAAGTGAAGATGAACAATATCGTATAAAGAGACTACCAAATTACTCGAGTAGATATAATAAAAATTCCTTTAATTTTAGACTTGTAAAGTCGAAATATGAAAGATACCGTCGGTCTGCAATTCCTAGTCTTGTGAAACTATTAAGAGATAACTGTTAAACTTTTGTATAATAATTAAGCTTTATTTATGTATTCCCTTTCATCTTTCTTTTTTTTTCCTTTCTCTCACAGCGCCTAAAATGGCTGCGTGAACTTCTAAGTTTCTTCTCATTTTATTAATTTAATATTTTTCAAAATTACTCTATTCATTATTTGTATCATTTTCAGTTATATTAACGTGTGATATAACTGCGCAAGATATTGTAAATTGGAATTTCTTTGATAATAAATAAATAAATAATAAATAAATAAAAGAAGACTTTTCAGAGATTGCTTTTTGGCTTGCCCTTTGGATCCTGATTCTTCGCTCCTTGAAAGATACAAACGTATTGTTATTATTACTGCCGTTGTAAACGAGCCATGATGAATATGAAATCGGACAGTGCTTTGTCTGTCTTTTATTAGCGTTCATATGAATGTCCCCTGCTGGGATAAAAAAGGAATTCAATACAGATTCTATTCAGTTATGACATGACATTGAGGAATCTCGTACCAAAGAAGTATTGCTAAGTATACATAATATACTTTCATATTTAATGTTGGTAGCTTTCGTTCAGTCGAATATGTACCATCTTGTGGTTTAGTAGAAAATTTTCATATAGCATTAAATTTACTTTAATTCGAAAGAAATTCCATTTGCCCAAACTTGACCTCTATATGCTTTTGTCTGATAAAAATTCGTTTGAAACTTTGCTTAGCTTTCTCCACTCAAACTTCTCCTAACAATCTAATACCCATTCAATTTTATAGTGGTATATAGGCGTTTCTCTTCTATCACGGTTGATTACCAGACTTGAGAAAATAATATCCTTTCGTCAAAAGGAGAAATGAGGGGGCAAAATACTTTGTAAAATATGTAGGTAAAATGCACAAAATGAGGTTTCCCTCCAACTCGACACTCCCAACGACCATTCAATTTGGATACGAATGCTTTCACTTGAGGACAAATCCAAATTACATGTGAATTCATGAGAAAACGCTGCTGGTTTTTTATGGCTGTTTTCTGCTGGCAGCAGTAATAATCGTAATCTTAAATATGTCATAATACCATGCATATTTTATTCATATTTGTAAAAAATGGCAAATAAAAAGTGATTCTCATGAATAAATGAAAATATGGGATTGGTCGAACGTGCCAAGCATTTTTATCATTTGATATAAGTATATTCTTTTGAGATAACGACAAAAACATTTTCGCTGAACTGACTACCTCTCTCTCTACGTCTTGCATACTTTATCTCGAGAAGGAGACTAAAAAGTGAGGGAACCGAAATGTTCACGTAAAACATATTATTTCAATTCATAGCACTCATTCAAACACGCCTTGGCACACAAAATTTTATTGATGAATGAAACGGTGCATTTCTTACTGCATACATTAAAGTTTTTATTTGATCTACAAGGTCACCAAACCATTGTTACTTGTCTTTCAAACGTTACAACTATATTAATTATTTTTTACAATCGCTATGAAATGTCGGGATATTTACGAATGAAATTTTTTTAAAGTAATGATTTGTTTTGTTTTATTGCCTGTTTGAACAGCGAGGTTTCTCCAAGTACAACCTAAGCACAGAAATGCTCGCCGGACCAAATGGTTCACCCCACTTTGTCAAATGTAATTATCATGGTATCCCTTCCGCTGATCCTGCACCAGGATTTAGTGGACTAACCACAACCAGCGGACTACCTGGAGGACTTACAATCCCTGGAGCCGGATTTCCTGGTGGCGGTAGCACAGGAATGTTGAGCAACCACAGGAATTCCATGATGATGATGAACCCCCATTTTCAACACCATCATCATCTGCGCCCCAGACAAAACTCAGTGTTTGTCACGTCACCCAGCTCTCAAGTCAGTTTTTATGGGAGTGATACCGCACTCAAGTCTTCTTCGAGAAAGACCAAGTCTGCTGTTGACCTACCCACGCTCGTCCTCACTGGAGAATTTATGGATAATGTTAGAAGGAATTCGAAAAATTCCATAACTCAGCTGTAGTAGGTCATCACTGCTTTATGAAAGCAGTTTAGCTGCAGTGTTGGGAAAAACGATGTCAGATAAAAAGGCTATTCTACATTTAGAAATGTTTTTAGGTTGGAATAATTTACTCAGTTTTAAAGGATTCCACTTTCGATTAAATCATTCAAAATGGAATTAGAATAGATACTTTATCCATTTGAGTTTTTATACTGTATTTCAGATCAGATAATATATTACTTTTTGGTCAGCGGAGAAATTATTATCATCTTTTAATTACTAATGCTGGTAGATAAATAGAGATAGATTGGCGAACTGATTGCTCCTGTTGTGGTCGGGTGAATTTCCATTTACTAGTCAGACCTTGTTTTCCCTTAAAGCCGAGTCTCCAGCTAGTACTAGATAGTATAATATAATAATGGCATCAGTAGATACTCTTCAGGTTTACCTACGAAAACTTACATATTATTATAAATATGTATTTTACTCAGACAAGTTTTTGTACATCAGTTATTGAATTCATAAATTTTATACGTTCGCACATAGTTCATTTCAGTATTACAGTATTATTACGTTAAACATATTTACAAATTTACATTAAAGTTTAAAATCTTAAACACTTTGTTAGAATTAGTAGAAATTGATGGAATGCGTTATTTAGATGATTAGATAGAAGTACGAATATTTGAAGACGATTATCATGTTAAATTTAGAACATGTTGTGAATTGATATACATACATAATATAGGTAAGTACATATGAAATAATAGAAGAATCTTGTTCTGGGTTTAATCTTTGGTTTAGGTTCGTAATGCAACGAGGTGGAGAGTAGAAATTATTATCGAAATAGGTGTAGATGCATTCTTCAATGAGTTTTCCGTTTTTTGACTACTGAAATCGTTCTCTCATATTAAGTATATATTTTCATAAAAATGCAAGGTGCCAAATCAGAAGAGCTGAAAACTTCAAGGAATCGGAGTAAACAAAAACTGCTTTACATAACATAACATATTGTTGAAATAAAAACGATCATTTTTTGTGTTGTATTCATTTATGATCTATCATCATTGTGCAATATTTTGTGATGCACCCATACATGTTCAAGGGAAAAGTATAGATTCAATGAATACGTTATGGTTTATTTCATGTGTAGAAAGAAATGCACCACAGTATGCAATGAGCACCATCTACCCGATTAGAGTAAACAAGGCTAGAATATATATATAGCCTTCCATAAATAAATCGCACTTTAGTGATGTGTCAAGTAATAAACGCTATATTTGGCATTCCTAGAAATCAAGTGGGTACCTGTTTGTGATAAACTTGTGTAATTACTAATGTATATATAATGTCTAGTTTTTTAGGATAGCGCAAATACAGAAACTTATTGCTTTGTCGGTTCGCCCAAAATATAGTTTAATGATATTACCCAAGAACTGTGCACGTGATCAAATTTATTTTGTAAACTAAAAGGTGTTTGTTTACGGTTCACTCTCCAAAAGCGGTTTCACACGATATGCAACACGCATAAACTGGCATTTCTCTTTGCCTTCTCTTCTTCATAGACTTATCTCGCATGAACTTGTATTTTCATCATGTAGCAATATCGCCACAACTCAAGCACGCAAAAACAAGAAACTTTCATCTAGTTTTAACGTAATCAGCCTACACTTTCAATTGACGACAAAAGTACGAAATATGTTCCAAATTCTCCCCTTTTACAAAACGAATTTAATGCGAACATTTAAGGAATTTGGGTACAAATTGAAATATTCAAAACAAAACTACGTAAAAAGTTTTTTGCAGGAATTTCTGCAGTATTTTACATGTTTTCCGTTTTAGGCAATTGGCATAGGATTACCATTTACTGAATAAATCTTGTAATTCTGCGAAGGCATTTCTTCAGTTTCAACTTTTTAAATAAAGAAGAAATGGTTTTTGTTTTGTAATTATGATACCACTTCGTTTAAAGTTTAAGAGAAGATTGAATATATTTTAAATTTTTCAATAAGGGCTACTGTAATTTAGCAATACTATAAAGATAATGCGTTAGGAAACTTCCTACAATACGTTGGTATACAATAATCAAAAGCACTACTCCTAATTTGAATGATAGTGTACAAATCATTTGTAAAAACTACAAAAAATCGGGTTTAGAATGCACAAATGCACAAATATATATGTATTTTATGGTGAAGATTTATGAAGAAGTTATTGTACTAGGTTTTTGGAAAATGTTTTCATTGAGTTGTCGACTTATATGCATTCAAAAACGTAAATCCATCATATACTATCGGTTTATACACACAGTATTAAAACTTACTATATATACATAGCCTATATAAAAAGGTTTAAAAGCGCAGTAAAACGGAAGCATGAGAGTTAAATGGATGACCCATTTTAATGTGTAATAAATTAATGTGAACACATATATTATAAACAAACATGATAAATGTGCAGTGCATATGATGATGATTATTATTATTACTGATAAAAATTTAAGCACACAACTATACACCTAACTTATAGAATAAGAATAAAATATACAAAAATTGTTTATGTATGTGTAAAAGCTATGTAGTTTTATGTTTTTAACTACTTTTACTGTGAAATGTTATTGAAAAAGATTTACGAGCTCTTATTTTCATCATGGTTTTCAACATGGTTGTTGAACTGAAATAAATTTAAGAAAAGAAGTTTTTTAATCCTCCTCTGGCCCTTTTTGCATTTACAGTGAAGAGTGCCGACAATGATATTTCGTTTGGCATTTCTAGAAACAGTAAACGACGGATGTAATGTTTCATTACTTCATCTCATGTATTTGCATATTCCTTTGATGCAAAGTTTGCTCACATCTTGATTCTAGATTGCTCATTGCTTTGCCTTTTTTTATTTGGCACAAAAATGTATCGCATTGACTTTATTTATGGGCTGTTTTAATTTAATTAATCTGGGTTTTAAGTACCTAGCTTCAAAATGAAAAGAAACGAGTTGAGATAAAATTACTAGGAAGAAAAAGTAGAGTGCAAACACTTGTCGAGAAAACTGAAATAAGTGAAAGGTCGAAGATGCGACGCTTTTCCCTTAATCATTTGTGTGAGAATGAAGTTTTTTTTTTATAAAAAAATAAATGCTATTAAAGATATGAAGCAATTTCAACGGTTAGAATGTTTCATTTGAAACTTACTTGAGCATGAAATGATTAATTCTAAATGACCCTAGTTTTGTCTTAATTACAACGTTACATTAAGTGTTTGTCAAAATGACCTGCAACAAAAAAAAACTACGCATGTTGGCATAATTTGTGCTGTCATATATCTTTTTCTGCTAAGCTGGAGAAATATACAGAAACAGCAAATTCTACATTAACCTTTCTCACACATAGAAATTGTTTAAGAAAACACTTATTCCGAACAGGGAAAATAAAAACAAAGTCCCGGTGTAGACCGTAGACTACTATTACTGGACGCTATTAGCACAGTAAAAAAACTCCTCAAAGTAAAAGTATATACAATGGGTAACCCATAGTCCATTCTGTACCCTTGGAATAATGTTTGCAAGTATTTGTTTAGCTTTGGAAGACATTTTTCATCAAACGAATAGAAACTTTTAATTTGAGCAGTAGCCAAAAAAAGCGAAACCAAGTATCAAAATGACGACAAGTTGCAAGTGCTTTAGTCTTTTCGTCTTCCAAAACTAGAAAAATAGTTTTTC
>JAQIXX010001342.1:0-35070 GCA_034700605.1 Willowsia nigromaculata
GGAGGATCTACGTAATTTGAGCAGTAGGGTCTATGCTATTAATTTTATTACTATTATTATGCCACAACGATTTCAAGAGTTGATCATGCGTTGGGTGTGACAAGGTCACGTATCTGGCGGTATGGAGATTGGAGTCCCACGGTTTGTGCAAGTGTATTTCGTATTGCTGATGTGCTAGCTTTTGCACTGTAGAGAAGCAATAAGAATGACATCCTATTTATTAATATATGTATTAGTTGTCACTTTTATTAGATAAGACTTGAAATGTCATAAACTCGATAAATAAATTGGATGCACATAGGTCATCACAAACTATGTGAATTACTTTTGATAGATAACAATGGAAAAAGATATTGACTGAATTTACTTTAATCCTTATAGGTACGAATTGCAAAACAAGTCTACCACATTTTTGTCTCGTTCCTCACAGATCTAATTTTTATGATGATGCGATAAATTTATACTTCATTCCAGACTGAAGTAGAAGTTATCATGACTTGATTTAGACTAGTGGAACCAGATTTCTTCAGATGAGATAAAACTCTTACGTGATACATATTTAATTTTTTCTGCCTAGTTGTGCAATTGTGCAGACAGAACAGGGAGCATTCAACTAAGAAGTGGACTCTTAGGCATTACATATAAGTTACTTCGATAACTTTAATCCTGTATGTGTAGTAGTAGTAGGCAACCTCAAACAAACAAAATAAATATGTTTGCGTGGTGTACTATACCATTATGTTAACGTGTAGCACACGTTTCTCTGCATTACTACCATAACTTTGAGGCAAACGGTTGTCGTTTATCACAATGAAATGTTCTCAAAGAATCAAGTTTTGAATTACTAATTACAAGACTTTTGAAAAGGAAAAAAATGAGTTTATGCGAAATTGTTATTCTTGTTTTTCGTCTTCAAAACATTAGACATCATGTATACGAGACGCCTCTGTTTCCTTGCTAAAAATGAAATCCATTAAGTTCACCCTAGATTCTAGATAAAACCGGTCTAAAATGAATTTCTCAGGGAAAACTACACATTTGCTATTAATAATACATTTGTACAAAGTGGGTTCAAATGTGGGCTGATCTGACACGCTTAAAAGGTATATATTATCATAGAATACTTGTAGCGTAATGTGCTTTCTAAGGATGGAATTTTATGCTTGCGTGATTTTTAATGACACGTGGATGATTCCAGGTGTATCAAGGTATTTCTCCTTTCACTGGATTGCGCAATTGTTTTTTGCACTCTGACGTTGATAGTTTTGTTGCGCATTTTAATTTTTTAAATAAACTTTTCCACAGTTTTTGAAAAACAAAATAAGACCCTAAAGGCTATAAAGCTAGCACATAACACAAACATAAGAAACTTTCTACCTGAATTGGGAAACTTATTTGAATGTTGCCCAATGTCAAGTATTTACTTTCTACGCTATTCCACTTGGACGATTCGACGCCCGCCAGAGACACGACCCAACCACAACAGCAAAGACCAACTTTTGAAATTTGATTCAACAACTTACCATAACACCATCTACTAAGCCAAACTGTGTTTTATTACGCTCAAGAAAAACCCCCGCAAACTGAAAGTCACAGCCCAGTAAATGACAACTTTAATGATCTTCTACTTGACATAACGGATCATTGGTGAAAAGATGTTGATGTCAAAGCCACTATACACACCACACTATTGCAACCACACTAGCATGTCAATGTATGCAAACTTTTTTTTCACACAAAGAAGACAACGTAACGATTACTCGACAACTGCCAACTGCTACTCATCACAGTTAACAATGACACTACTACGAAACAACAACAAACACATTTTTTTCTCTTCTAAACTTGCATGACATGCGGAATCGATAATCTCTACTAGCCGACTGAAACTGATTCTGGGGAATTATTTTCGAATAGACGAAGAAGACGGATATCTTTCGCTAACTTGAATTAGAAGAAGACATGCATGCTTATTAACCATTAACTACTATTACCAACCTAATTTCATCCCTTTTTCCCATTCCCCATAATAATAGTTAAGTGTCAAATTGCTCTCCTCTTGTAAAGCAATGCTCTCTACTACCGTGTCTGTCGTTTCTTTGCATGTTATGTATTTATTCTCTCCGTTCAATAATGACTCTAATAATAATAATAACAATGCAATAACATCTTGTACACTTGCAAACAATCATGCGAAGCAAAATATATTTTGTGACACTGAATGACTCACTGAGTACACTCCACTTTGACTTCACCAAGTATTTTACGACTTGCTACCTTTGCTGCTTGCTACTATACAACTCTGCGCTATATTGGACTAATAACTCTTTGCTTGAACATTTATAATTTATTAAAACGCCTTTTTTCTCACAATAAGAAAGGGAGTTTTTGCATCTCCTCCTCACATATAAGTAGGCAAAAACACACAACAATAATGCGTTTAACAACGACAACAAAGAGAAAGAGAATCATAATTCTCAGGGAATGAATGAACAAAGCAGGCATGCATCATCATCATCGTAGCTGCTGCTGTTCAGTCAGATCATAAAAACTTATTGAGTTTTTGCAAGCAACAACAGGAGGAAAGGTATCATCCTCTGCATTCACAACAAGAAGGGTAACAATAACAGCGTGTTATCAAATGGGCAATGATAATGTTCAGTAAATATCACTACTAGCTAAAGTAAAAATCACTATTGAATATGCCACCTCCACTCCAACTCAATTTCTAATACTGGTACTACTGTTACAGTTACTACTACACAGAACCACCTACAATTATTTTAAGGGAAATATGCAGGGCAGGACAAAATTGTCAGTCGTGTAGGTTGATGATGACGATGATGAGATGGTGATATAGAAGTGGAGGTAGGTAGATAGGAATGCATAATATTTTTTTAAAACTAAACCGAGGGAATTATCCTTGAAGAGTTCACAGGTAAATAAAATCCACCATATCATCACTTTTTGAAAAGGAATTGTTACTTTCGAGAGGTAGTGGAATAATGGTGATGATAGAAAAGATTCTAGTGTCTATCATCACATTATCGTCGTCTTCAAGAGCGGTACAATATGGCAGTAAAAGACGGTCGCAAATGCAAACTCAAACTGGCTTAATTGTACTGGTAATGAAACTCGGCGGTAGTAATGACTTTTGTTGTCTTGCATGGCGTTTGATCAAAATATTGTGGTAGGTGTGTAGGCATACTTTCTATCAGTCAACTGAAAACTTCTGGTTATACGAGTACAAATAGTCGCTTGTACTCTTTGAGCAGTTGTAAGTCCTAAGCCAGTCGTTAAATAACTGAATGTATTCAAACAGCAAAGAAATAACAATTTTTGGAGGCTGATCAATTTTAAAGGATTTGATGTAACAACAGAAGAATAAGTAGCAAAGTTACTTTTTAAATTTTTTAAAAAGATACAACTGCATATGCATAATTCTTATGTAAAAGTACACGGTTAAATCAATCAATTATTATTTACTAAAACATGGCAATGCAAAAACCAGTAGATAAGGAGCCAGAACCAACTTTGATTAAGGCCCAGTCTCATGTTTTATTGACATGAAATAATAAATCTTATGATTGCATATGCATTGAAAATCGTATGCATTTTACCACTTTGATAGACACATTCATCTCAAGCAATTAAAATGTTATGTGTCTAAGAACCTAATGGTAAGTTAAAATCATGAACCGTGCTATGCTTTTAGTTTTTGAAAAGTTAGTATCACATTATGAATGTTTAGTCTGGTGCGTTAAATAACGCCTGTAATGTATCTTATCATATCTTTATAAATAAGACTCCGCTTCAGACCAATAACAAAAAAATCTTTGTGGATTATTACCAATAAGGGCAAATCTCAAACTTTTTATCTTTATCAGCGTGTTTGGTCAAATTTAAGCATTTACGATACCTAAGGTTATTAATAATATGTAACACGAATATTTCCGTCTGCCAAGATTAAGATTTAATGGTCCTAAATACTTAAATAACTACAGACTCTGTGCATTGATAGTAATTAAAATCTCCGTTGTTTTATTCAATGGTCACACCATTTCCCTTCTGAAAAGTAACTTTAAGAGTGTCAATAATATAGAGATTGTGCTGTTTATCATTTAAAATTAAACTCATTTCATTCACTGGCAAACGGAAGGGGTCACAAGGAAGGTGCAATGTAATAAAAGTCTCTCTGTGATTTAGAATAATTATATCGTTCTCAACAATGTGAGAGGGAGAAAAAATAATTGCAGCTGTTCAGATAGTAAAAAAATATGATATATGATTTCGGTCATATCCCTATCTTGTTTTTAGTCTTTTCTTTTTTTTTCTTTATGAAGTGAATACATTTGTAAAACCTATTGCTAATGAATTGCGATTTGCAAAGCAGTCATCTAAACAGTAAGTGGAGTTCTTTTAACAATGAACCATTAAAAACATTATAAACTCGTAATTGGCATGAAGCAAGTGAGAAATATTTGAACTTGTTATGAAATCTGTTTACCACCGCGTTAAATATGTGTGTATGAATGAAACGTGTGTATGACTTGTAGTAATAATGTATTCAACATTGCACACATTTGCGGTTGACTTTTTTACGACTTGTCTATACATTTTAATTATTACTTCATATTTTATCTATGAAAAATAATTTCTATTGAAAAACTTAATTTTGTCGGTTTTAATGGATTAATTTGCTGAGCTGTGCAACAAATATATATATGTAGGTGACGCAAAAGAATGCAAAACATCATTAAAATTGAAGGTTGATAAGATCACAAAAAACGATGCAATCATGAAAGCAATAAATTTTTTGAAGTCAAATCAAATCGTAACATGACAGTATTTTTAGTCAATCACAACTTCCTTTTACTAATATGAAATAAGCGTATCTCTTATAACTCCAACAAGTGCTGGTTTACCTACGTCTACGTGTTTAATTTTTAATCAATGTGTACAGGAAACGGTACAGTAAAGCTGAAATCGAAAACAGAAATACGCGTGTCGTCTTTTAGCACACATGTTTTCTATTTCGTATATTCTCATGAAATGAAAAGATTGAAAATTTGTTTTTGTGCAAGTTGATGTTGAAGTAGAAAAACAACTATCTGCCCGGTTCAAGTTGTACGGGCGGATAAACTGCAGTTTTGGTTTCTATCAGACATACAAAATATAGCCAAAAACGACGAGATTTTGTGAGAACAGCAATCTCATAATCTGTTACACATTTTTGTATACTGTTTTTATCCGCTCCACAGCAGCACCGTTGCTTCCAAGGAATGAAATACAAACATTTGCTTTTATTGCGCATTCCTTGTTTTGCAAATTACTTCACGGTATCATAACAAAACTATTATGTCGACATATCCCGTAGGAATGTTCGTCTTTCAAACCAAATAAAGAGGAAAGGGATATAATATATAATGATGATGATGCAACACGTATTTATTTACTCGTGTTAAAAATAAATGGCCACCCGTCTTGACTTTTTATGCACACTTCACGCCAAAATGCTCAAAGTGACATGCAAAGAGAAAAGAGACTGTCTAATGAAGGAATTTTTCTTTTCAAAAATATTCGCAGAAGGTGCAATGATTACTCTTTAGATGACAAATCACCGAGTACTTACTTTCTTATCTTCTCCTTTTGAAGAGAACTTATCATATCATAATCTCAGTTTTACATAATAACTCATGACACTTGATGAGTGAGTTTACAATAAAAATGTTGAATGCGAATGTTTCATGCAGGAATACATCCTGTCACAAATGTAACTTTTAACGCTTGATGTATTTTGCATGACGGCATCAAGCAAAATGACAGTAAAATAATGCAGCAAATTGCCGCGAGAATAATAATATGGCATGTAATATTAATACCGAAAGCGTAACCCGTATTTATGAGAATTCATAAGAAACTTTCGTAAAAAAAATTTTAAAAAACAGAAAAAATGAAATAGCACTTACTTTTACAGAAGACTGCTTTGACTAGGGTGCTCATTGTATCACAGATTGACACCATGGCTTATTTTGTTTAAAAAAACGCTTGTGACGCGCTTCGAAATTCTGGAGTTTAAAAATGTATGAGTACAAGGAAAAACTACGTTGGAGAAACTCTTTTCTGGGAATTGGCAAATGCGTAATGGAATGCTAGGTGTTCGGAGATTGTAGGGTTTGCTAATCGCGATAAGAATTCCATTCTCGGAAAACTAATTTATGAAATCACTTACACCAGCAAGCACAATGAACTAATTCACGGTAAAGCTCCTTAAGTTCATAATTGACAGTTCTCTTAGTATCTCACTGTATTATACATTATTATTATTATGTAAACTGGAGAATTTAATCATCACATTTAATCAGTCCTCTCAGGAAGTTACTACTCTAAACGAATAGAAATGACTTTACTTACTGATGTCTGAGCCGTCATAAAGTGTAAAAGTGAATATAAAAGTGAGAAAAAGTGATATATTACATTATCCAGAAAATTCGGATGAGGATAAATTGCGAGTAATAAATAGAGAAGTTATGAATAAATGAAGAGTTGTTGTATGATTAGGATGAACACGTTTGAAATTGTAAGTGCTATTTAAGAAGTGTTATGTGAACGATGGTGCTCGGCTGCTGTTCTTTGCCGAATGGTCTATGGTTTACAGAATACTAATAGAAGATTATTGATGCAGACTGTAGACGCATCTTTGAGCGAATCTACAAAAAATGGAGATGTTACGTTAATGGGCAATACAACCAGAGATGAATCTAACAATAAGTCCATTTGGAGGTTTGAGGCCTCCTCCTTCCACTTCAGTGATGCATATAATGATGCTAATCATAATAGTAATTGTTTCATTTCCTCAAGAGTATTTTATTATATTTGTGTTGCTGGTCATCATACAACAGCGCAGGAATTGATCTGACATTCATGAGGCATATTTATGTATGAAACAGTCGGTGGTATTTACAAAAAGATTGTTAAAGCTCAAATAATATTGTAAATGCTTATTAAAGTATTATGATATTATGCTCGTGATGGTGTATTTATAATGTAACGCGGTGTTATAATTAAATGATAAGAATAGAAACATCTTGAAAGTCTGGAAGGATCATCAAAAATACATACCACGGTATGCATTCATCATCAAAGTTTGAGCTTATCTATTCACGGTTAACTCATCTTTGTTTTAAATGAAAGTAAACGTGTAATAATAATTACTATTACCATTACGATGTACAATAATAGCAAGTAAAAGCCTTGGTCTTGGTGCAAGTACTCACATTTTAATTTCGGCTGTTATAAGACAGAAAACATAATTTAGTATTATCTAAGTATAAGTTCTTGTTCAATGTCGAGGGGGCATTATTATCATCATCAGTGTAAACAGAATACATTGCGTCGATGCGAGATATGAGATATGATCTTCAAAAACGCATTACAGACGTGGCCATGCATGCATTGCGCCCAACAAATTTATTATGTTTGTTTGCATTCAAAAATTTGTATGCATAATATGCATTCCTCAACGGTGTAGTGATTATAGGAGCTGCTGGTTTACTAATAAATGCCGATAGTGCATCCGACAGACGTAAAAATTTCCACTTGCAGTGATTAAGTGTGCAAAATATGTAATGTCGAGTGTAATAGCTTTTAAAAGTTTTTAATTCGATAAGACAGAGAAATTAGGCCATCTTCTTTTAGATATCTACTCCTCTAATCATACCTTTCCTAAGCAATAAAAATTATTAACTGCGAACTTCATTTTCTTCTTACGCTCCTTCTCCAAGTACGATATTGAACGGGAAGAAGGGAAGAGAAAACCTTGAATAAGGCACATGTACTTAATGGCATACATGCATGTATTAATATCTTACCAGGCTATTATTTATAAATGATGTTTACTGCTTACTCAAACACAGCTCTCAGGTTACTTTGAGCGAGAACATGATTTGATTGCGCATTTTTACAATTTGCGTGATTTAAACAAGACAGGCAAAGGAAAAGGTAGTGAAAAGAACTTTATTTTCATTTTCACATGCATGAGAAGCAAACACTCACGCAGAGAGATATGCAGGCAAACATTAGAGCTCACTCAAGTTCTAATAGATCCCAAACATCTCTATTGTTTTATATGCAATTTACGTTTTTATTTTTTAATTTAAAGTAATGAACTCTGCTCAGCTTACGCTCAATATTCAGGCACGTAGCTTTGTCAATCTGTCATAAACTACTCATTGTATTTGTCAACACTACGTATTGTCTCGCCAATATTTTGAATATTATGTTTCATGATGAGTTTTCGAATGAATAATAAATAATATTTTACGTTGCGTGAACACAGCTCATTCCGTTAGTTAGTACCATATGTGTATTCATGTAAAAGCTAGAAATTCAAGTAAATCACAAGAAAATACTCCTATTACCTAGTAGAATTTTTTTTCTTGCATTTTCAAGACAATTTGAAAACCATTAATTTTCAGTATTTATACAGCACGTACATAATATCGTTAATGAATATTGTTTTGCAAGAGATTCCACTTGAATAGTAGAATTTCAGAGAAAATACTGCAAATAAACGCTGCTGTAAATTGGCATTAAAATATGCAAGGATTTCATATTCCTTGCAATGCACGCTAGTGATTAATTCTGTGTTAACCAATCCTCTCCACATGAACATTTCTACTGCCACGTTATACTGCTTCATCGCATCCGTCGTCTCCGTTTTGCGTTGCAATTTCTTTGCCGACTTTCTATAAGCCGCTTGAACTTCCTCTGTGAAATAATAAATAAATAATCCATCACCCCTTCATAAACTTTTGTGTGCTCCATCCTTCTATGTCTACATACATGTCATCATTATCCGCTTTTCAGAGAAACTGGATCAAAAATACTCATAAATAATGGATCGTACCAAGATGAGACCGATCGTGGTGTCACCTTCATCAGTCGAGGTCATTCCATATCAATTTTCTTCGAAAATGTGGAGTTGATTTGACTTGATAGCAGCGGAAATGACGATGATGGCTTGTTGCTGTAAATGTCACATCTCTCGATCTCCAATAATGGAGCCATTAGACATCCCATACGTTGTGTTTTGCGATAAAATATGAGATATATGTAAAGTGTTATGAAGAATGTCAAAGTGCTACCTTTCTTCATACTCCAATATTTGATAGCATTTTCTTCTCAATAATTCAATAAAAACCATCATGACTAGTTTCCTTTTCTAATTTTGATTTAAATTTGTTTTGTGTCTAGGCAGACTTAATTTCTAGAAAATCAAATCATAATAATCAACAATTACACACTTCTGGTATTGATTAGCGGATACAGGAGGAGGTACATTTTACAGCAGCTAATTCTTATCAAATAAAAAGACAAGTAGGCACGAAAGGCAGGTAGGTCGTGACTCGAGAGCTGTAAAATTACAATATTTTCCCAATCAGGCAACTCATATTCACATCATTGATTTAAGGGCTTAATTAAGTGGAAAGGATACAAGTAATTAATTTTCGAAGCCTCAAAGCTCACGTCTTCGACCTTTATATCAGTTTCCTGTCAAACTACTTAATAAAAGGCACTTGGGCAAAAACGGAAGTCAGAGATTACGCCTACACGTCTCTATTCGTGCATATTTTCAGCTCATATATGCTGCACAATAAATAATATACGGACGCACGCGGGTGTATATACGTGCAGATACCTGTTGCCTCCGCCTTTACAGCATCTAATAATTTGATAAAAATGCGGCCAAACTTACATAAAAAAGCAATTGTTCTTCTTAACTAGTATTTAATGGAAAAGTTAAGAAGTATCCCTTTAGAATACACGACTTTTCATCTACAATGGAGTTACACCTACCTGCACTAAAAGACAGAGGATCAATAAAATAATCATTGTTATTTAGGTATTTCTCTACTCCTTTCATTATCCCAATTCCACTCTTGGTCACATGCATGACTTCCCGAGTTTCCGTCGACACATTGGTGATAGTGATGATATGCCTCTAATGTGTGCCAAATGACTAGGGACTCGACAAATGGATATTATGTGTCTATTGACCCATCTTCAATAACCATTCACCATTCAAAAGGGGAGGAATTGATACATAAATGTAAGTTTCTTGCAAATGAGAATAAGACATTAGACATCAACCCACAAATCGGTGTAGTGATCAAGGTCAATGGTCTTTTTATACAAGTGCATGTGATAATTTATATCACATTATTACTCATAATGTCCTCAGAACATACATTTGAATGTGTACTTTATAGCTGAAATAAAAATTTGTATCAATCTTAATTGCTGACTTAACATGCTATTTTTCTTGAAGCACAAAGTAACACCACCGCTGTGAAATTTTTTGTTTCAATTGTAACCTGTCTACTACTTGGTGGTAAATCATAATATGCACAAGCGCCATCAGAAAATAATAGCAAAACAAATGAAGTGAATGCACATTGTAAAGTTATTTTCAAACACCTAACACCAAGCTCCTCATGTCCCATTATGGACAATGTGGGTATAATATTTCCAATAGTATTAAATGTGTGTTATTGTAGACAATTCGCAGTTTGCATAGGTAAGCAAACATACGTGCGAACGAATTAAGGGCTTAAAGCATTGCTTACATTAATAGTTAATGGTTGAAGTGATTTAAAATCTAAACATCATGATGACATCAAACGTTTTTACATAAATTCGAAAATAAATGACAAATTATGCATGCATATTTCAATGCTCGCAGTTAATGATTTTATGATAGTGACTCTGTTATCTATTACTTTGTTTATACCTTTTGCAATTTGTAACATCATTAAGCACAATACTACAGTATATGTAGTATTTGCGCTTCGTTTGAAACGCTATAGAGTATTATTTATTATATTTTGTTGATTGAAACCGTACTGATGTGTGTTGAAACATGCGTTTTCTTCGGGGATTTCTATAAACGTGATTTATGGACAATATTGAAATTTTGGAATCCTGCCACTCAAATAGAGTCCATTATGTCTAGTAATCTCCATTTTAGTCATGAGCTAGAATGCATATTATTCACAAGTTGAAGGATACACATACAATGATTGACGTGCACAATTTTCTGGCATCACACGTGTCTAATTAAGCGTGGCTGTTTTGATAACGCTTGTGTTTTTCATAGACAAAATCAATTTTATTCGTAACAGATTTTATCGTTTTTAGATTTTATCAGAATGCATATTATGATGTTTATGGGCAATAAAAAGTAAATTTCATGTTCTCTGATAAATTCAATTACTTTTTACAGACTTCCTGAAAGCTAGTAAGTACTTTGAAGAACGAGGGAAATCAAGAAGTACAACATTTCATACCTTTTAACCCTATAAATTTCTCTCGTTCTTTGTACAGCGTAGGCGTGTGAAAATCAACACAGTCGACATGGCACGTACCACACCACACAAAGTAACGCATTTGCAGCTAGCTAATTTCGATATGAAAAAGTTAAGTAGTTCGGTGTAATGTTGCACCTGCACCTTTATAAGTTTTTCTTTGCCAGGAAATTGATAACTCGATACTTTACGTATACAAATGAATATTATGTACCTTGATACCCTCAACTAGCTAGCCGGCAAACCCAGAGTCTTTCTTTCTCTAGCGTTTTCCTTTTACACAGGTTGATTTAGCATGTAATGTCACGGAAACTTTGGACTATTGAGGATACATGTGGATAGTTCCCAGCTTCTTAGATGGTTGAAGTTAAAAATCAAGAGGTCGTCAAAAGTAGTACGTCAACCACATCCTGTATGGTTTCAAAATTTTTTATTATTGTGATCTAACAATATTGATTTTGTAATCTTTCCAATATAGCACATGCTTAAAAATATTGCAAGAAATATAAATATAATATTAAAGAAAAGAAGAAAAAACTTGTGCGGACCAAGGACATTGAATGTGAAAGTTGCTGACAGAAAATCTGACAATTTGAAATGGAAAAAACCAGCGAAATTTTTGAAAAGGGGAAACAGCAAGCTATGAAAATTGACGAGACTGAAAACACGATACAAGGCTTGTATTTCGATCTTCTTTCATGTATCGGTGGAGGAGATCATCCCAGCTTGCCCCAAGGACATAACCTCAAGCCCATGACGGGCTTTCTTGACATTGTTGAAGCGTAATAAAAATGTCTAAAATGAATAATTTTTTTATCTTTTATTTCTTGATGTTGTAGAGCTGTCTATCTGTCTTCAAGCTTATCTATAAAACTCAGTGTCTTTGTACCAGTTTCAATGATGTTGCAAAACTTCACGCTGCCGGGTCTGGGATAGTCTGTGAAGTGGGATCAAAAGAATTTGAGCAAGATGGAAGTTTAACCTCGGGTTCTAGGGTGAGTTTACAGGCGTTAAATTGCAATCATAAGGCAGAAACCGATTCCCTGCTCAGCTTTCACTGTTCTGATAACTTTCAACGACAATCAAGTGCTGATTCTTATCAAAGTGCTAACACAAACGATTGCGGCTCGGAGGGACTCAATGTTAATGGTAGTAATACTGATACTAACTTGAATCAACAAGCTTCCAACGAAAGATTGAGCTTCGACATAAAGAAAACAGAAATTCATGCCACCGAAAATGAGCAGAGTGCTTTGGATGAAAACGGAAATTTCAAAGTTAACATTTGCGAAGTTGTGGGAAATGAGCAGGAATTCATTTTAGCCAATGAAATAGATGCTGCATTCGAAAAAAATTTCAATACAAATGGCGAAAAAACTGATGCTTTGAACCATTTGACAGACATTGACAAAGAAATGAAAACTCTGAATGATCAAATAGATTCTATCATTTACAATATGGGGGAAAATGAGACGGATGAGTTGAGCAACTTGAATGATAAAATGGATGATCAAGTTATGAGTCATATTTCAAATGAAAATGAATCCCTCTCGGACAATGCAAGCCCAAATAACAATGAAAACGAAAATGGTGAGGTATGTGTTTTGGGCAATAAAATACATGCTTCGATTCCAAATACCTCAGAAAGCGAAGAGGACGTATTCCAAGTAGCATCAGCGGTATTTTATTCGAACTCGAATTACATAGAAGAGGTCGGTCCACCCTTGTCACTGTCTGATGTTTCAATGTTGAACCCAGTTCATCAAGACATCAAGGCAATGGAGTCAGAAATGCAAAAGTACTCTGAAGAATTAAAGGAAATCGAGCGAATGCTAAAAGAGCACCTTAATCTTCCTATAGGGAATTCCCATCAATCAACCATGTTTACTGCTACCCGTACTAACGACAACACAAATGAGCTACAAACTGAACCTAATTTCAACGGAAACAGTGTAGTCCAAACACTGGCGGATGGACTGGTGAGCCCATCTTCTGCTTTAGAAATGATGTACGATATGGAGTCAAACGCATCTCCATCTAACAACACACCAAGTGTTCATTCTTCCCGATATCAGTATGCATTTTATAATAACAAATTATGCGGTTCATTTCACGGTCTCAGAACACTACTAACATAAACCAACTATGCAATCATTAGGTCCTGCACATCCTTCAATGGATGGGAAAATCAAAGGTCTCTCAATAACAGTAGCATTTTCAATACAAATCTGTCTCCAACCACAATTCGGAGAACACCATCCATGTACATGGAGTGCATTGATATAAATGAAAATGGGAGTAGTAACTTCTCTCAGTACGCCAACACATTTGAGTTTGTCAACCCGTCGTTCGTTTCCAAAGAGGCTGCAGCTACGTCTGCCAGTGCCAATACACAGGAACAAGTTTCGCAAGCAGTAAATTCTCCAAGTTGGGAAGATGGTCAAGATCTGTTGTCAGATATGGTGAATAAATTTACTTCTGCAATCGACATCAATGCCAGTGGTATGTAGTATAAAAGTTTTTTATGGAAAATGTTTATTTATACTAATAAACATTGAAAAGTCATTAACATATGTAGTACATTTTACTTTTGCGGTACATATGTCTGGTTTCTTCTGTGCAGATCTGAGTTATTATTCTGTCAACGAGGAGAGTGACGTGCAGGAATTTGCAGATGCTACAGAAGACTCAACAGATTATAAAAGAAAAAAGAAACTTCGGTTCAGTGATAAATCCGCAGTAGAATCGGATGATGAACATTTGTGGACGTCGGCTTCTGGCTCGGTTTCTGAGGAAGAAAATGATGATTGAGATAACTCTAGAACTTATACCTAAATAATATTGACTTCAAGTAAGTACGGAGCAGAACAAGGAACGAAATATTAATGTTTTGTGTCAGGGTAAATCCGAAGTCTAACAAATTCAAAAGGAGTAATGCTCTGATATTACATTTGAATTATATGTACTATTTCAATCAAAAATTTGAATTAGTTTCAAACAACAAGCTATACAAATCAGTCTTGTCTCTGGAAACATATAAAGTATGTGAAGTATAAATTCAGTGTATTAATATATGAAATACGAAGACCCTACTGTTTTACACACGTTATTATAAAAGCAAGTAGGTAGAACCTATCTACACGTAATCTAATAAAAACCTATATACTATGCATGAAAGTAGCATTGAAAAAAATGAAAGTGGAAAAACTCCAGGAAATGATTTTCATTCTCGTTATCTTTTTACCTACGTTCCTTTTCTCACGCACTCATATTCCTCATACATAATGCATGATCCATAGAGGCTCTCGTTTTACGCAAAAAGTTTGGCTTCGCATGATGCTTTAGCATCCAGCATCACGTCAAAAAGTATTTTTAGTAGGCACATCAAGTTCGTCCAGGTGAGCGAACGAGGAAAAATCTTGCAATCACAGTTCTAGCCTGGCTTACCACACCACTACTTGTTAAGCTCTTAAGCTGCATATTACAATATAGTGTGCCCGTTTTATACGCGCTACCTTGTTTGACTTATGCCACAGCCTAAAAAGCCCATTGACTTTTCTATGAAATGCTTAACCCAAAAAAGTAGTTTCGATTGTGTCTATGTATGTATGCCAAAAAGTTTAACTTGAATATTCTTTTTTGAGGAAAAAATATGCATTATACTGAACACTCAATTCAGCATTCATTTAATCACGCTTAACAAGTTAGAAGGGACTTTTATTGTAATGCAATTCCAGAATTACTTTAAAACTGCATGATGCATTATTCAAATAGTTAGCAAACAACAACTGTTATTTCGTAAAAATTATTTTCGATTTTGAGCTTTCCATAAGAACTACTAATGCACTATATTATAGCTACTCTACTCTTACAAACATGGTCCTAAAACAATAGTTTATTTTTAAAAAGTCTATGGAACTCACAGCAAAAATACTTTACCGTTGTATAAACCACAATCCACAAATGAGAAGTACCCAAAATGTGAGATTCGGTTCCCCAGGTTTGCCCTAGGGATGGCGCAGAGGCATTTTTCATAGAGCGTGTATACTACATGCACGTATTAGTCACACTCCAGTCTTCACAGACCATATACGGTTTTTAAAATATATAGACTTCATGTGTAGCTTTTATGGACTACTGCACGACACGTATGTACAATCCATGATAAAGTGGAGTGAGAGAATCAGTAGCATTTTTGTTGGACTGCTTTCTTTTCGACTATTCGACTTCAAATGCAGTGCCCTTTCCAAGCTGGGCTGGACGTATAAAAAACTGCAAAGTTCGTAGCAGGAACAGATCGTGATGATGTGAGAATAATGTTTTATGTATGTTTTAACAGATAGTTTGAAGAGAAAAAGCGATATGTCTGTATCATTTTGGTGAAAGTATATACCTTTGGGGCAATTTATTTATGTGTCGAAAGTTGTATAATATATGTAATATTCATCCACTTCATTATTTCGGTCAGTTTGTAAAGAGGAGTCAGACAGACAAGTGAGAAGAAAGAAAGTCAGATAACAATGGTGCTACCCAATATTGAGTTTTTACGTTATAAGCGATCTATAGGATTTATATGTTCTTAATTTACTATGCAATACATTTTCGTAAAATGACTTTCTGTCAGCATTCTCTTCCTGGCACGAGTACGAATCAAGATAGTTGCACCAAAAGGCTTGTGAACATTTTCTTCACAGAAAATGCACATAAGAGTTATAAAAGACCTTTTTTATTATGGACGTTTTTGGGTAAGGCATCAGTAAACTTATTTTCTAATACTACGTTTTTCTAAACACTTACGGAAGTATGACACCGAACCCACAGAGTAACTAAATATTTCTCTCTGAAAGATTGATTTATGCATGATATGCTTAACTGACCGGAGAAAAATAATAATGCGATTTATCTATCAATCATATATAACTACGGTAGTATACGGTGCAAGACTAAATAACCTTACTTTATGTATAGAGGGCTAAATATTATTTGAATACAATTTCTGTGTTATCAAACTTATTTAATCTAGATCAGAAGCTCTCTGTTAGAGCAAATACCTGCATTGCATAAAATCCTGTACAACAATGTTTTGCCATATACATGGAAAGTACGCATATAGTAGGATATAAATGTTCTTTCTGGAAAGTTCATACCAAAATTTTATATGCTCATTTGATACAGGATCATGTTTCAACGAGCCAGTGTTTTGCTTCATTTTGCTCATACCTGCCATTCAATCAACGTGAAATACCATAATGTCAGTTGCCAAAGTTCTTCCTCCCATCCTTATCATCATCTGCTGGCGCGAGAGTGAAGGGAAAGTAACCTAAGGCCACCTTGACACACTGTTGGCCCAGTTTGCAGACAGGCTTTTTCTCTTTTCTGTGGTTAGCTCCCTTTAGGAAATTCAATCCATATCACGATCTGCTTGTCAGTCGACAAAAGACGTGAAAAAGTAAAGCTGATAGAAAATGGAGAAAAAAGAGAAAGCACTACTCACGTACTTATAGTTATGTTACTACAAAAGCAGCTACCCGGCTTCATCTCTGTTCTTGAGTCTAAAGGCTGTATAGTTGTAGAAGCAGAACAAGCAGAAGAATGATCATTGGAGCAGCATTGCTCGCATTTCTCAACTTTCTTGTAAATTGGCTCCATTACCATTCCTGAAGACGAACTAACATCTAGGACAAAACATTCTATATTGAAATTATACACGGATGGAGGAATAACGTCGCAGATAATCCGAACAAGTTTTATTGGTGTAGAGCTGGTAGTATTGTGTATTTGTACATACGTGAAATATTTTATTCTGGCAATGGGCGCACAGAAAAGCAATGCAGCTAGTTTTACAGATTCAAGATTCAAAGACAGGAACATAATATTATTGTTCCATTATCCCACTGGTAATAACATCGATCGTCATTACTGTATAATAGAACAGTGAAAAAGTACACGGACTATACAACGCGACACCAAGATATATTATTTAGTATTAAATATTATTTCAGCCAAGCTTTTATGCAGATCGAACAGTAAAGCAAAGGCTTGTGCAAAGAAAGGAAAAGTTTGTAAATTTACAAAGAAAACAATAATTTAAAAGAAGAGTACGCGTAAGCCAGGATACGGTTTCTCATTTCCTTTGAAGCCATTCATCTAGCAGTCTCCAGTCTGCGTTTTCCTTTCATGTGGAGAAAACAATGCTGGAAAAGCTAAACGAGCACACATCTGTTTAAGCTGAAAAAGAAAGCGATGGAAGCAGCAGCCGTGGTGGAGCTCATGAACAAACCAACTTTTTACTCCTCTGAAAAAAACATCCGCTACTACAAAAAGCGATATAAGTTATAAGTTATGTTTCTTAACAAAACAATACTGTAATGATGCTGTTTTCACATATACCAGTTTAGTTAATTGTTCCTGCTGTTGTAGTACACGGCCTAAGTATTACATACTCTTATATAGTTTTTCCAAAGGCCTGCTGCCTCATCTGAAATTTCCCCAAACCTAGAAAACCTCTCCGACGTTGCATAGAGTTGTCTTGATCGTTCCATGCACATGGAATGGCAAAATAATGATTTCCACCAGCGGCCTTGTGCGTCGTGTTGTCTCGTCGAATCGAATCTGCAAATTGTGTTCCGCCACCACTTCTGAAGCTGAAGAGCAACAAACTATACACTTACAGACGACGGCCTATTTTAGACAAATAAACATCAACATTGTGCATTATCGTACACTCAGCAAGAGGAGAACGTACACTCAAGTGGAACAAAACACATTGAAAAACAAGGGCACAACGGTGAGGTGAACACAGAGATTTCAACAAGAGTGACAAGTGACCCTTTATTCATTTCCCTGAAATATATGTAGTCTGCAGGCTTTCTGATGAGAACTTGGTTTTGCTGGGGTTACCTTTCCTAATATTTTATTACCTATGTATTATTGTAGCAGGCACAACAAGCACATCGTGAAAACCCCTTTACATATTTTATTTTCTAACAGTAGCAATCGCAGTAGACGCTGAACATAGAGGAAACACGTTATATAACGGAATATCAACAGTACAGAAAAGCCTAGCGTCTTTAGCTCTCGTGCCAAAGTCGGAAATTGATTTTAGCTTTGAAAAGGAGTGAAAGCACTGCTTATATTTGTAACTGTGCACCATTGCCAAACTATATATTATTATACCTACGTCGAGCATACCACTGACAGCATATTAGGTACATATATCGCGTAGAAAACGGAAGAATAACGCTAGCTCATCTGTTTTTCCTTCCAGTAGTAGACTACTAATAACGGCAACAAGAGCAGACGGTTCTATAAAGAATTCATTACAGTTTACTAATACGTAGCTACAACACGTTCGTCAGCTAACGCAACAAGAGAAAAGGATTGAAAAACGTGCGAGAGTAAGACAAGGAGTGAAAAACACGAAAGACTTCTCTAGTTGCATTACTAATATATCAGAAAAAGCAGTGCCAGGAGTCAATTGAAAATCCAATTTGATTTTTTTTTCGTAGACAGCAAATGGATTTCCAATCCCTTAAGGGATTTTCCTGTTGTGGACTAGTAGTAGTTGAAGCATTCTGCAATCTTAAACATTGTCTTTAAAAGAATGAGCAGTGTATATTAACTGGGAAAAGTAAATTTTAAAATACGGTAGTTTGTGATCATCAGTGACGTTTTTTTGGTTGGTTAGCGTTGCAATTATAATAGCGACGGCGACAGCCAAAAGCTTGTTGACAGACAAGTTCTATTAATGCTGAAAAAACGGGGACATCATTTTTTCGTGAAAGTGGTGGTAGTGAATGTAAACAGAGGACAGAGAAGCTACACATATAATATGTAGGCTGCTGCTGGCTTGGCTGGCAAAATAGATTTTCCTTTGTTGCTGGAAAATGGAAAGTTTTGTATAGGTATGAAAGCAATGTTTTTTGTGATGCATACCTACCACTTCTTCTATGCCATTTCCTCTATCAAAAGATGTTGAGTCTAGAGTCTAGAGTAGAGTTAAATGGTACAGAGTTAAAGTTTATTGAAACATAAAAACTTATCGATTCGCTGAAATGTCGCGACTCAGTGATAAATACATACATATACCTATATTGCATGGCAGGATGGAGTAGATATACTGTTGTTGTATATGCCTAGTAGTATGTAATTACTTTCTCTTTTCATGTATTATTGTAAAGAAAATATTGATTTCTCTTTTGAATGATAGTGCTCCTCTAGATGCTTCAAGTCAACTTTTCATCATCATCTGTATACGGGTTTACAAGGATGTAAAGTCCCTGCTTCAGCGCGTTTGCACTGCCAATTCAAATTAATCACTTGAATGGATATATAGTTCAGAGAATTTATACTCAATTTAATAATGAATTTCAGCTGAATAGAAGCAACCATTTCAAACCTAGTCACTAGGAATGCGTAAAGTTTTTTCGAGATTGCGAAAACATCTACTATTGCAGTATATAGCCCTGTTAATAATATAAATGTAGATTTTATGCAAACTTTGAAAACTGGAAACAAATAAAAATAGATTTGAGAGCTTTACAACTTGTTTTCTTGATCAAAATGGGCGAAGAGTTCAATAATTTCCAAGCGATAGATAATGCGAGCAAAGAGAGGGAATGGAAAAGTTTCATATTCAAGCCTGCCGAACCAGAAAATTATCAAGATATATTGAATCACATGCGGACAAGTTTCTACCGAGATGAGCCACTCAACCAGCTCACTGGCTACTCCGAAGAGAAGGCCAAAGATATGGATACAATGATTGAAGAGTATTTCCAAGACGGTCTGAGCCATATCGTTGTGGAAAAGGGATCCAATCAGGTTGATTTTTTATTACGTCTTCAATAAGCTTATGACTTGTATTTCTGTTTTTATGTACGTACCTAGATGTAAAAGTAAACAGATGCTTCGCGTAAGTAAGTATGTTGTTATGTATATCCATAAACAAGATGGAAGTAAAGAAGAAGAGCTAATATTTTTGCATGAATTTGAATCAAAACGACAATGATATTCTGCTCAAATACACTTTTGCATTTATTTTTAGACATTTTAAGAGTATTTGATCTTTACCATCAAAGAAAATTTTCTTCTTATCAGCACTACACATTTTAGTTCAAGGAAAATCCTATTAAAACTTTGAGAGCATGGGCAAAACGGGAAATGGAATTAATATTACCTACTTACTATCTCTGTCATTTTATCTCATCAAACCAGACAGGGATTTAGTCAGCTTCAGTATGAAGGTCTAAAACGTGGTGATTGACAATACAGAAGGTTTGTACGTAATAATGAAATTTGGTATCAGCACATTCATACGTATGTATGTATTCCTATATGTGTGTAACCTACATCTCCCCTGGGAGCTACTCGAACATACATAGTTGAAGCCCCTGCTCACTGAAGTGTGCCAGCTTGATAAAACTTCTGAAACACAATGATTCATTGCTATTCATACCAACAGTATATAGGAGAGGTGCTGATGTTAATTGACAAGTACATGAAAAGAGTGAAATTCCAACTTTATGAAATGAGTTGTATAAGCACGCTTACAAGAAGAAAGCAGAAAACTATTGTGGCACAGAAAGAGAAAGACAAAAGAAATACAATTAAGCAAAACAGAGTTTCTGGTAAAAGCATAAAGTTACAGATGGAAGTAAAATATTCCGAGCAGAAATAAATAAGTTCTGACTAGTTTGAAAGAAATTAAAGCTGAACTTGTTTTAGAGGGGCCGATGCTGACTCTGATATTTGTCCATTCGTGCGGGACTTTTTAACACGAAAGAGTGCGTTAGAACACGAGAACACTCTTATAGTTCTTTTAAAAGCACATCCACAAGGTAGCAATATTTATTCAGCAAATATTTTGGGTTTGTACAACATTGCCTCGAACGGAGAATCAGGAGTATGATGATGTCAACAATATGGCACACAACTAGCCTCACTCAACATACAAAACAAACATTTACAATTTATGCAATGTTAACTTTCTCCTACACATTACAACATGCTTGTACATCAGATATCAAATTATTTTAAAGCAAAAGGAGCAAACATCAAAGCTTAAAAGTCAAACATTATCAGAGGGATGAAATTACAATTTAATGTCAAAGCAGAACTCACGAATCTTAAATTAGTGTCTAGGAACACAAAATTTAACGATTTACATATTGATTGACTCCAAAGTGTAGAACTTGCATGTGAACCTTTCCAGTTAACGAGGTTATTACAAAATCATCTTGAAATTGGGAAAAAGGCAATTTTGTCTGAACGTCCTCGGAAAAAGAGTAATTAGGTCAGATTATAGTATGGGAGGAATACGAAAACTAGATTGTGAAAATATTAGACATGCATGATGATTTCAAAACTTGCCGGTAATAAAATAAAATATTCATTTCGTGTATAGATAGCGGGGGCTCGAATCATAGCTATTCACAAACGGGAAAACCAAACGGATGTTCTTCGAGAAATGCACTCTGCAGAAATGAAGAAAATTTGGCCATTCCTTCATCAGCTCGATGAGGAAAGCAATATATTCAAGTTTTATCCAGATGTGGACTGCTACGTGGATCTGTTCATGGCTTCAGTGGATCGACGATTCCGGGGCCAAGGTCTTGCTACCGAGATGTATGAGAGCGCTATCCCATTTCTGAAAGCTCGGGGCTTCAGAGTGGTAAAAAGCTGTTTCACCAGTCCTTTCACACAGAGAATTGGTAAGAATCTTGGCTTTCGAGAACTTACGCGAAGGTACTTTCGGGACTACAGAGACGAGAATGGAGAAGTGGTGTTTAAGAATGCTGGGGAGAATGATGAGGCAGTGGTGGGAGCTCTTGAGCTTTGATTTATGCGAGAACGGGAAAACAAATCCGGTGTAATAAAATTACATACGTAAAGCGTAATCATCGCACATTTACTTTCAACTGTTAATGAACTACCCAAACTACCTAACTAATTGTATCTATGTATTTTAAAATGTTTAAATATGTACCTCGGCCAAGTCGGATTGTGTATCTTCTACATTAAACTAATTTTTAAGTTTAATTAAAAGGCAAACTACAACATTTGACAATCTTTGTACTATATGAACCTACAATTCATTTGTTCCACAGTACATACATGATAGGTAACAATCTTTTTGCGAGTTTATGTCGTTCTAATATGTTTGGCCAAAATACTTGCATAACCAAAACCCAAGCCGTATAGTCTCCTTACCAAAGAATAATAGCAGAATTGATTTCGTGTCTGACAGTCCGGCTGTCATTTAAACCTTATTTTAAAATTCAAATTTAAAATGAGTAATCATTCGTTTTTGACATTAGTCGGACAAACAAGATGTATTCAAGGTTTTAGGATTTGTTACCACTCTTAGAAAGAATTTATTTTCTCTGGTTTCAGCTACATGCTTACTCACTTACTGTTGTGTAAACGTTGTGAATCTGTTGTAAATGAAAGAAAACTGCCCAGCTTCCTTCGAACATCAGAATAATACTTAGAAAGTCCTATAAGTATTTACCATGTAATTGCTTGTAGTTGGAAGAAATAAACATTTTATAATATCTTGGTTTGATGTAAAAAGAAAAACGTAACAAGAAAAATGAATGTGTTTTGTAATATAATTTATCAGACAAAAATAAAAGATAAACAGCTTTATTTGTGAAAGTACACATTCGGGATTCGATACGAACTCATGCTTTATTCAATACCATTTACACAACATGACTGAGAATTATCCACAGACAGCATAAAAAACTAAATAATATCATGCATGCGTGTAATGTGCATATAAGTTAGCGAAGCAAGTATTTTCAGAGAATATACCAACATGACCCCTTGTAAAATACGTTTCATGTATTCCCGTAGGATCGTTATGATGATTTCCCACGGTACTAATTTCATCAAAGGAACACGGAACATGAAAGCGAGCTGTTCCTTGATCATCTACATTAACAACGTCTCCTGGATAGTTGTGCTGTAGTTTTTGTCCATATGTGTAAAATGCGTTTGTGTTACAGGATGTACACGCGTAATAACGGCTTTGCGTATTTATAATAAAAGGGTATACCTTCTGGATTCAAAGTTTTCCTTTGGAATGTTATGTACCAAGGGAAGTATGTTTTACAAGCAGGATGTGAGCTCGAGGTGAGAAGATAGCGTCACCAAATACCAAATCACTTTCTCTTTTGGAGCAGCTTTCCTTGTCGCCGCTATCATAGCGGCTGCCAGCTGGAAAGGCAAAAACATTATGCCAACTCAGCAAGAACAAAAGAGCAAGCAGGGAGTTAAAACTAACATTTTAATCTTCCTGAAGATCAGAACATAATTCCTACCCTGTCTGTGTCTCCGCTTTGACTTCTTTTTTTTAGGTCACGCCAACGCAAAACAGAAACATGCCTACCAACCCATCTAACAAGCCACTAAAACATCATGACTTTAAAAGACAACCCTTTAGCACATGTCTCAATGAACTTCATTTCCATTTCGGATCTCACTTCAGAGGACGGAACTGTTGTCCTAGACAAGAATACAAAAACAGTTCATACATGGCTTAATGAAACCTCAACAAACAGTTTGCTTGTCAAAAAAGAGCCTTGATAGTTGTTCTAATTTTGATAAAGTTTGTTTTCCTCTTTTTACTCCTCCACAACATCACTCATTTTGGAAGATATTTATTTCCCTCACACTCGACCAATGATTTTAGATTGGATTTCGTTTCGAATTCTTGTAATGCTCCTAGACTGTATTTATCAGAACTATCAAAACATTTTCAGTGCTTCAGATACATTCGAATTGCATATATAGTTCCGAGAAATCGCAAAGGGGCATATTATAACATTGTAATATTCTTTTCAACTAACAATGCAGCAACAAGAACAAGAGACACAGCTTCGAGCTATCCAAACGAAGCCTACTTTTGTCTTTTATGCATTTGCAGACTTCCTTCCTTTACCAAACAATCTGGTAAATATTTGGCCCCAACGTTTGAGCTGATATTTTACATTCAACAAGCAGTTGGGTTGAATGATGTACGTGCGAAAATGGCTCCATCGTAGGTACATACTTATGACATTCTCCTTACTGCTACTTATGCAGATCTGCTTGTTTTATCTACCAACAACTTTCTATTGATCATTTGATTTCACTGCTTTTATAAGTCTTCCTTCAAAACAAACGAGAAATGAAAAGTGAAATGGGAAATGTAGACAAAGGTACATTCACATAACAGTTGGACTCATAAAATCGTTCTCGATAACCAAACTGAAGCACATTTATTTATTACCTGTGTGATTGAACGTACAATATCAGAGCCAATTCACAGCATATTATAATGATATGTTTTCTTTCGAATACACAAACAATATTTAAGCTTATGAAAGCAAAAACAAAGTATTATAATATGGTGCCTTTTACAAGCTCCTTTATTCTGCTCTCAACCAGGTAGGTTATGAATTCCTGTTAAAAAACATGAATGAAAAACCGACAACAAGCTTCCAAGAATGGCTGTTCACAAGTTTAGTCGTGTGTTTAACAAAAATGTTTTCCAGCTTCAACTATGACCTTATCATGTCTGCATTATTCAGAAGTTTATAATCACTAATCACACTGAAACTGTTTATCGCAAATTGTAAGGATATTGGCCCACTTTAGAATGGACAATCAAACGCGTTGACAGGAAAAGTTTGTAAAAATTTGTAATCTGCAAAACGTATATTTCATATAACTCTATCAAGTAAACTCTATATGTATGTAGTTATTATATGAGTCTTCGAGTGAAAAGAATTTTGCTTGTGTAAGAACTTGTGCATGTTCTTTTTGACTTCAAATTGATAAAAAATGAAAGATGAGAGCAACAATGCACGTATGAAACGTATTATTTAGGAGTAAGTAAGTACCATTACAGCAAATTGGCTCAATATTGCGAGGGTTAAAATGTTGATTGCTATATATGCATCATATATACTTCCCTTACGCAAGTAAATTGTTAAGGAGCCCACATTTATCTTGGAATCGGTTTACAATACATAATCATAGCAAAATAAATAAAATCATATTGAGCCCTTTTCCAAATCTACTTTCCCATACGTGGATTTTTTTTAGATTTCAGTCGGTTAAAATAAAAAGGAATCTCCTAGGAGGGAACTCGACATCATCATCAACAGGAAAGTGAAACGTAGAATCAGAAGGAAGATTGTAAAAGTATAGGCTCACAAATACAAAGAAACATGAAATGAAATTCCCACATAAAAATCTCAAAAGAAAACAAACACAAACTGCAGATGTGGCAATAGAATTTTTCTCTCACGCTCTTTTAGTCGTATATACATCTATTATTACATAACAAAAAGACTTGTCTCCGATGATGTTACATGTTTTTGTAGTATACACACGTACTTTTATTTTAGTACAGTACAATGCTTGCGTTGTGTGTATGCCTTACCTGTATGGAAACAGAATATTATGTTTTACATTTTCACTTGATATTCATTACTCTTCCGTTTTTCTTTCGCTTTACAGCAAACCACACATTTGGTTATGTGTGCGGTGCTATCTAAGTGCCGAAAAGGAAAGAGGAGCTTCAGGTAAATGGAGCAAAAGAGGCTACATGAACACAGACACCGTGTGAATAATAACAAAGTTGTTGCGATATAGGTTGAGTTGAGAGTAAAAACGAGAATATTATAAAGTCCCAAAAGCTCTCCCAACTTTCTACTTTCGAGTGATGAGGGAGAAAGGAAGGGAAAGAGCGTGGTTGTTATTATGCCATGCATATCTACAAAGTAGTGTATGCGTTCAATAATAATATCAAAAATTGAGCACTTCCTCTTTAGTATACCCTATGTACATAATAATAACGGTATATTAGCAGAGGGAAATGTATGTATGTATGCGGTTTGAACGCAGCAGGAAGACAGATGCATACAAAAGGTGTGTGTGAGTGTGTGTGTCTGTGTATGAGTGTATGTCTCCCACTATGTATCTCTCCTGGCATTGATGATGTACAATGCGCGTTACCGAAGCAAAAGCCATGCTGGAAAAAAGAGAGATGAAGTTTCCGTAGGACGAGAAGACGAGACTATACTCTCCTCTTCTATGGAACAGGCTTAAAAAGCGGGTTGACGGTGGTCTATAATATGTGGAGTAAGAGTGAGAGTAAAAAGTAGCCGAGGAGTCGTATATAGTTGTGGTGGTGAGGAGAAAGGAGCACAGCGAAGAAAACGGTTTGTCTAGTAGTGGTTAAGGGAGCAAGCGGGAGGCGAGTTTTCATTTGAAATTATACTTTATCAATTTCAGTCTACTCTTCGAGGAGAAAGTGAAAGGAAATAGGGGGAACTAGTGACAAAGAAAATTGTTCTACTTTTTCTGTCAATCTGTGTCGCATCTGCATACACACCGTGATATATACACATTACGTACGTACATCGAAATAATAAATTGGTCGGGTGAGTGTAGTATCAATATAATATGTCGAGTATACATGTGAATGAGTATGTGTTAAAGGGTTTTCTCCTCTTGAGAGCAACTGCTCAATTTGTTATTGTTATTATCATCACACTTTCTTTTCGTATGGGAGAAAGTGAGAATGCAGATATAGTAAAATAAAGTACCAAGTAGAAGTGAAGGAAGTAATACTCTAATCAGATAGAAAGGCGGATGTAGAAAGTATGGTAATAGAAGAACAGCAGCAACAAGAGAAAGCACTTGTAAATTTGATAGAATCCTCTGACTACACACTAGAGTGTGAGTGTGAGTGTGACTGACTGACTGGCTGAAGTGAGCGAGGGAATGAGAAGTGGTAGATTGCCTGCGACGTGGGAAAACGAAAATTTATTGATATTACGTCGATTTGGATACATAAAATACGCACATGAGACTAGCAAAAGCATTTATATACTTAGAACGACAAGTAGTAGAGTAAATTCAAAAATGTATTTATGTGCATTCTTAATGCTTTCAGATATCTTAAGTTCTCAGGAGTCTTACTCCCTCCGCGAGTGCAAAATAGTTTGCTCGTTTTCTACTTTACGCCTAATTGGCGACACGGAGGCACGGAGGGGAAAAGGTTAGGCTCTTTGTATACAATATTGCACACGTAATTATTATACTTCCTCAAGAAGGAGAAACCAATGCTCACCAAAAGACATAGGTGGAGAAAGTTGAAAGTAGCCAGGAGGAACAGGTGACTGTCTTATTATTTCTTAGCATGCACCAACAGTTCTTCGGTTCAAGTAGGTGTGCAGTAGGTTTGGCACGCGATATAAAATATAGAGGTAGTCCGATGCACAACAATGAACTATGCGTGTACCAGCATAATGAAAGCTGAAGAGGAGAACGGGATGATACGCAAGTTCTTACAAATATGTCCATTTAACCATATATAAAGACATTGCCACATATGAAGCATTCTTGTAAAACAAAGGTTACATTATAGCCTTTAGGTATAGTATGTATGTACTTATATTAGGGATATATTTGTTGTCTGTGTCAGGCAGCATGTTACTGTATTTGCACAAATTCACTTCCTCTCGAAAGTGGTATGGTATCAGCAATGTCAAGTATGTGAAACTAGAATTTTTTTTAGCATGCACCATCACCGGAAACGACTGTATCTTTCGTCTACCACATACCATTCCTATATACATACATACTCATATAATATTTATTCCCTAGCCTTCCTTCAAGCAATGCTTTGCAATTTAGCAAATAACTGAAAAATATACTTGAATTCCAGAGCAAAAGTCCAAATGTATTCCATGAAGAGAAACAGCAGAAATCATGGAAATTGATTTGAAGAATTTGTCATTTTCAGATTCCTTTTGTTAGCTGGTGCCATGGCCTCGTACGTGGAAGGAGAGTGGAAAAACTTCAGATTTCGCATGGCAGAACCTGCTTTTTACCCGTGCATACTGGAACACCTAAGGACCAACGTATATGAAGATGAGCCTTTAAATCGAATCGCTGGAAACTCGGAAGTAAAAGCAAATGAGTTAGATAATTTGGCGCTGTCATATCTTGAAGAAAATCTAAGCTTCTTTGCAATAGACACAACTTCCAATAAGGTAGGCACTGCATCCGTACCTTTCCATTCAATGTGATGACGATGATGATGTGATGTAAGTACTTGTAATACCGTGGTGGTCGGGAAAGGTAGTCTGCAAATCTTTATCAAAAGGAAGCCATAAAACGCTGCGAAAAGTACTTGCATGTGTATTTGGGAAATGCCGGTTCAAAAGACTTGGTATAAAGCCGTATGTATGCATTAGATTTTTACAACAGAAAAGAGTTTGTGTTTGTCTTCTATTTATCAAAGTGAATCATGATTCATACCTTAAGCAGACTATACGATTGACGATAATATACATGTACAAAGATACTTCAAAGCAAAAGTTTTCTTGTCTACATAAATCTTTTCTCCTTTTTTCCTCTTTTGTGATGCTTCCATTGTGCAGGTAGCTGGAGTACGTATTATACGTGAGATGTCAAAGGATGCTGTGGCCCCAAATATGAGCCTAATACAATCACCCGAGTTGCAAAAGATGATTCCATTTATTCTCCACTTACAAGAGGATGGTAAAGTATTTGATACGCTAGGTGTAGATGATATCGCCACTCTAGTTTCCGTTTCCGTTGAGCGAGAATTTCGACGTCAGGGACTGGCGACGGAAATGTACAAACGTTCTCTGGCAATGCTGAAAGCCAAAGGCTATGTTGCTGTGGAGGGCTACTTTTCCAGTCCATATGCAAGAAAAATTGCAGCGAAAATGGGATTCCATCAATTGGCAGTATCTTACATAGGACAGTACGAAAACTCACAGGGAGAGTTGGTATTCCCTGATGCCAAACCTGATGACTTTGTGTCATTAATGACTTTAAAGCTTTAAATGTATTGTAAATCATTAACTTGGGGAAATCCCATTTTATATTCTCATCTACTATCTACAGATTTTTATCTACATACAAACGTGTTTCAATTAGTGTGAAGAGTTTTCAAGCAAAAACAAATTCTGCAGACTGCATCCAATTTAAAATGAATACAAAAACTGGCACATATATTTTTACCACGCATACCGACAATCAAATGAGCCCAGGGATAATCTTTATTAACAAATTCAAAAATTTCTAACAAAAGGTTAGTTAAAGGTATGTACTCACTCACGAGTTGGCTTTTTTTAGTTTCACGGGAATTATTGCTTAGCCTTTAACCTTTTCATACTTTGCATGCTTTCTCTGAAGCGCATTTATCAGTGATTTCCCTTTCACACTACGTAGCTTAAGAGTACCTAATAAATAAGTACCTAAACAGTTTAAAATCATCCATATCAACATATCTCTTTGACTGTTGAATTCAAAAACAATCTCAATGCAGCAATCAACCGTGACTTTGCAGCCACAAGCTTTTGAAATTGATCAACAAGATACCATAACCATATTACATCTCCGTTTTTGGTTTAGTTATATTGTATAGAAAATATGTATATAGAAACGGAAATTAACTGTCATCTATCAAAACCAACTGCACAATCCAATTTTAATAATTCTCGTCTTTTACGTTTATATCCGTATTTCTCCAAAGCCAACGCCAAAATTTCCGCTTGTTTACACTAAAAATTACAATGAAACAGACACGCCGGTACATATTGACGTTGTTTTAAAATAGCTATACAGCTATATATCTTTCCGTATCAATCATTTGCGATAGATGGAATAACATGTATAGTAATGATTTTGTTCACTGCAAAAACATGTTCTGATATTTACGCACTGAGGAAATAAGTTAAATAGCCATACATTCTTATGTAAAACAAGCGGGGGCAATTAGGCACTCATTGTAGTGAAGTAAATTCCTGTATCGGTTTCCTTTACGTTTCACACTTTTCCGCTCTCACTTTCTTTCTCTACATTTTCTCCGGAAGCACTTTAGCTTACAGCTTGATGGGTCTGCTCCAAGGAAGAAAAACATGGAACTTCAGATTTAAATTGTATATCATGCTTCTTTTCCATGGGGTATGTAAGTGTAATATTATGCTAATTGAAGAAATGACAACAGTTGTTATACGTTGTGTTGTAAATATTGTATAATTTCACAGGTCTTTAGATGTAGGGAAAAGAAAACAACGTTTCCTTTGGTTTGCTGCTTATTAATTATGTATACGCTGTTAAATGTTAAAGGTCCTCCGATGACTACATACTTGTTAATTTTTGTTGAGAAGATTTTTTAAACTCATCCTACCGTGTAAAGTAAGGCAGCCATTTTTGTTAGTTTTATTCGTTTGTCATTTTTACTCTTCTTACATACTCTACTGAATTAAATCTGCATAACATTAGATTTAGATAAGTCATGTTTTATTTTATAAACAAAGATTACAGCCATAAGAGAAAGTATTTTAGCCCTAGTTTATATAATATTGTAGTAAGAAGTTTTTTTTGCATTGAATTTCATTTAATTTTAAACTTGTAAGCTCGTTATACGTATTATAGAAAAATAGAAGTTAAATAAATCATAATCTTTTATACAAGTGTTTGTATTATACAAGACCTAAGAAATCACATCCATTGAGGTAAACTCTAATATTGCTTAATTTGGTTACATAATAGAACTAGCATTAATATTGCCACACACTATATAACTTACTCATTCTTTTTAAAAATTACATTAAATTATAAGCTATATACTTTTAAACTCATCCATACATGCGTATTTGCCAAACGTAAATTTCATTTTCAAACATGCATTATTTACATTCAGAAATGCCGCATGCCACTATCGTGATTTTTAGGAAACTGGGTCTCCTGTGAACATTTTTGTAAACTAAAATACAAGCTCCAACCAAACTTACCTAAATATTTATATTCCACACATCATATTAAACAACTGCGATGTTAATTTTCAAACTTTTTTACTTGATGGGTGACTGGTTTTCAAATATGATGACACTACGTAAAAAGAAGTAATGAACCAAAGTTGTATCATGTTAATATTTTGCATACAGCGAATGCATGCATTATGCATTTAAACGAGAAGCCACTTTGACTTTGTGTTTGTAGGGAAGGTAATGAAGCAGTGAAAGCTGTGAAAGTAGTAGCTCTAGTAGACAGTCAATAATAAACAATGCATAATGCAATTTTGTGTGCGTAGGTGTACGTGTTCACACAAGAGCACATGTAATTGCATTTCACCTGCGACCTCCGCATACAGATCCAAACCAGAAGTCTAAGAACCTATAACCTGAGTCTATCGTGTCTTGTTGTATTATTTGTTAACTCATTACCTTTTCACACCTGTCCTAAATCATACCTTATTTGTAAAGTTTGTGAAGTTATCTAAAAAGTAATGAGAGGATGATGACGTCTTGCAATGATGCTTGTTTTTGTCCATGCGCAGTCAATATTAACCATCATATGGTATTTTCATTCTAGAATTTCGTGGTAAATACATCTTCTAAGCAAGCTTCAACAGGAAAACTACTCCCACACATCATTAAAATTGCCCCTCGTGAAGTTTTTTTCTCAAATTATTTGAAAGCCATACATCCGTCATCAGGTCTTCATCGTGTATGTATGGCAGAAATCTCTCTCAAGAAAGTCTACCGTGATGTGCATAGAATAGAATAGACCGTGAATTTGATAAATTAAAATTTTCATTTATTACAGATTTGGTAATTTATGGGTGTGGAAAACTGAAGTGTACGGGTGTCAGCGAAGAAAAGAGTCAGCTGTGCCAGATGTTCAGTTGAGTTTCACTGTTCAGACAACAAGAAGCAACAGCTGATTTAGTTATTATTGTTATCCGGAACATATGACAGAACAGAACACGAAAGTTGAAGGGTTGAACAGTTAAATGAAGTAGATGCATAGAGTGTACATCTCAAGTGCAACCGTTGCGCGTTTAATTTACCCATATTGTATCTTAAGTTATTGCTGAACCCGATCTTAAGCTCAGAAAAATGGTGTCAAGAAATTTAACTGAGGTTTTTATTTTAATGAGAAACAACTCAATCCAGAGCCGCCAGCTTTACAATGAGCAGGTACAAATTTACAAATTTTTCTAAAGCAAGTGGTACCTTTAATGTCTCGATAATTTAAAACTTGTATTGAGCTCTAATGTCGAGAGCACTCTCCTCAGTGTAGCTGGATTGGTTGAATTTAATTTTTAACCTTGTGCTGATTTTACTTTAGAATCCGGATGTGTCCTCTGATAGAGTCGCACTGATAAAGAAAGGTCCTTTGGTGGTAGAAGAAGATATAGAATTGGGGAGTGGTCGCGGCGATGGATTCCGAACGTCACCTCCACCTTGGATTGATGATTTGGAAGATATTCGTTATAACTGCACTCTTATTTCACAGAAGATGAAAGAATTGGATAATCTACAAAATAAACATGTTCAAAGACCCACGTTTGATGATGATGCTACGACGGAACTACAAATAGAAGAAGTCACTCAAACTATTACCCGGGTATTTGCATATTATAACTTATAATGAATGTGGATATGTCAAAATTGTGCATGCTTCAATTATGCTTTTATCTTTGTATGTTTTATCCACAGTTGTTTGGAAATTGTCATCGAATAGTTCAACAAATGCAGAGCAAGGGAGTAAGGTCTACGTGGAGTGAGAAGCGGTTGAAAGAAAACGTCATCAAGTCAGTCATTAGTAGTTTACGGGAACTCTCCAGCAATTTCAGAGGAAGTCAAGGAACTTACCTCAGAAGTAAGCGTTTTTTCCTTTTAAGTATATTCTGCTTAGTTATTTCACTATTGCAAAATGCAGGTAGATGCTTTCTTTTAGTCTGCCTATACAGTTCGTCAATCATTCATGTTTGAGATTTCATTATAAATATTGCATCTTTTTTCCTTTAGAAATTACCGCGAGAGAAGAAATGTCCAACCGTTATTTTGACATTCCAGATCTGATGGGGGACAGCGGTCCTTACAGTTATGATCAAGATTTTCTAGTCTCTGATGTATGTTATGCATTTTGAATAGATGACGTTATGAATAATTTTATGGATGAGATGTTTCAATCTGTAACTAACTATGCAATTTGTAAATGTGTTAGATGGGAGGTGCAAAACAGCAAGAGTGGACACAGGCCCAATTATTAGCTCTCGAAGAAGATAACATTGTTCTCCAAGAGAGGGAAAGGGAAGTGCAGCAAGTTGTGAAATCAATTATGGACCTGAACACCATATTCAGAGATTTGGCGTCAATGGTATCAGAACAAGCAGGAGTCATTGACAGGATTGATTACAATGTTGAGAATACGCATATCAAGGTGGAGGATGGAGTAAAGCACCTTCAGAAAGCAGCAAATTATCAAAAAAGGAATCGAAAGTGTGTTTGCTTAGTGTCAACGGTCATCCTCACAGTGCTATTTATAATTTTGTTGGTGGGATTGTCGTGAATCTAAACAAAACACTCTTCGTTAATTATTATTAAATTATTTTCTCCGTTAGTAAAGAATCTATTCATTAATTAAGCATTGATGTATTTAACATTTTATGTTTCATGTCATTTTACGATTTCACGTTTTTTGTAAATATTTTCGTTTCATGATCGTATCCAACGCGTATTTATTATGCCGATTGGCGTGTACTTATTAGTTTGCTTGTGCACGTCAATTGACCAAACGTTGACATTTGATATCATACATACTATTGACCGTTAACCAACCAACCGGAAGTTAATAAATGAATTTTAATCGAAGTAATACAATAGTTAGAAGTAATTATTATTCCAGGAATTATTTTCTACTCCTACTATAACTTGGTTTATCTCATGGAGTCGTAAATCTGAAATCTCATAACTATCAATGGAGTCGTAAATCTGAAATCACATGCATAAACTGCATAATTCATTCATTTGTAAAAAGAAGTATTCAAAATTTCAAACAGGTCGTTGTCCACAGGATACAACGGGGTTTCAGGATAAATCCTGTCCTATGCAGGTTTGATCTCGTTGTGGTGATGAATGAATTACATTTGCATCGTGCAATGCAGAGCAGAATAGGAAACACAGGCATATAAAAATTGCAGGCACGTCCGCACCTTGCAATCTCACAGCATATATACCAGCTGCAATTCAATCAGTTCTGTGCTTGCTCCGTTTCCTGAAGTGTTTACACTGTCGGGTAACGATCCCCTAACCTAACCTACCCTAATTCCCGGGTTTGTCCAATTGTTTTCCCAAGTCCAAAAAATAATTGAAAGTGAGCATAAGACATCGTAGCTACTGCAAACTCCAGTCTCAAGTTTGAAACCTTGAAATTTTGGGGGTCCATCGAATGCGGTAGAAGCATCGCATTCCCCATTCGACTGGATTTCCTGGAGTAAGCAAATGTGATATGTCCACAGTAAAATGTACTTCTGTGCTGAGGTTAAAGGCTAGCTCTACTTATGAGTTAGTCCTTATCGGCCAAGTACGACAAACATTTATTTTTTAAGGGTTATTATCTCTACTTTAGATTACTGTAGTTTATTATTGGTTTTGTTTATAGTATATTTTAGCAACACAGTATGTTTATGTAATTGCGTCGTGTAAAAGTTCGAAAGCTTCTCATACATCGTAGAAATAACAAGAGTCGAAAGTCTTAAAATCTACTTAATAGTTAATGTAGGGTAGGGGCACCTACACTTCATTTTTCTGAAATATTCATCTCGCAAATAACCCCAAACTCCGCCTTCAACAAAATTCTATTGGGGGATTTGAAT